>JAWDJE010000008.1:35332099-35519599 GCA_035047345.1 Bradypodion ventrale | reverse complement strand
AAACAACAAACAATTATATTAAAATTATTGAACATTACATACTCAGCATTAATAATGCTCCTCATTATATATCAAAACCTAATTGTTATGCAATTTCGTTGTTATACGGGGCGATTGTTGTATGAGGTTCCACTGTAATGTAGTGTAAAGTGAAGTGAAATATGACAAAATTTTAATTTAATTTAATTTTTAGATTTATGCGCTGCCCACTAAATTTGCCCTAAACTAATATTTCGAGCACAATATCTGTTAGTTTTAAGGTGAAGAAATGCTGTAGGAGACTAACACAATTGTTACTGGGAAATACTAATTATAGTCCTCCACATTCCTCACATTTTCACATCAGTGTAGGTAACAATCCTTTGAGTAAGAAGGATAAGCCTTCAGCTACCAATCACCTTTGGTGGTAGAGAATTGTGCTGGGGAGATTATCCATTGAACAACTCATATTCCCTCACCAAACCTCCAGGTTTCAGAGGAAGGCTGAGGCAGCTTGATTTGTTGCCATGCCAAGACGCAGAGAGGCAAACTCTCTTTATTTGTGCCAAAGGGAAACAGGCAATGGCTTGACTAAGGGTCACAGAGCTCCACTGCCATACAGCAATGAAACAATGAAAACATTTGGGCCACCACAGGATTTGGTTTGGCTGGACTACCGGAGCCAGCCAGAAACAACATGTCAGAGTGCTCAACTCTGACTTCTTGACCAGAAATCCAGGCTCAAATTGCCACACACATAAAGCTCATTTTAGGCCAGTCACCATGCCTCAGCTTAAGCTACCATGCAGTGCGATGGCAAAGGTAAAAAGGGGAGTGTGACCTAGTACCCAATTTGATCAAAAAAATCTGTAAACAAATGTAAAAAATGAACAAGCAAGTGTCAGGATATAAAGAGGGTGCTTGTTCTGATATTGTAATGCTGTATTTTGTTTTAGTGTTTATTTTACTGTTGTGAACCGCCTTGAGTTGCCCATTGGGCAAGAAAGGCGGTATAGAAATAAACATAATAATAATAATAATAATAATAATAATAATAATAATAATAATAATAATAATAATAATAATAATAATAATAATAATAATAATAATAATAATAATAATAATAATTGATATCAGCAAAGCATTTGACAAAGTACCCCATGGTGGTTACATGATCATTGGCTCTCATCATGGCGATGAAGATTGTCCGGGGAACAATATAATACAGTGGCATTCCACTTGCCTCCCGCTATACAGCACGACACTCGTACCATTGATCCAGTTCTGCAAATCAATTTCTGGTCCTGAGCCCTTTTGGTGCACAAAGTCTTCATCATCCCCAGGCCAGTATTGATGAAGCTGCTGCCCTCCATCAAGATGGATTCAAGTGGGATTTAATCCTCTTGGGGAACCATTACCTTGCCCTATGGACTTCGTCACTCAAGGTTGTTAGTCCTCAGGGTTGTCAGGCTAGTTAACCACTGCCTGACTATCTTGGGTGGTTGCTGGCAGTATGGTCTACTCCAGTGATGGTGAATGTTTTAGAGACTGAGTGCCCAAACCGCAACCCAAATAGCACTTATTTATCACAAAGTGCCAACACAGCAACAGGGGAAGAAGTGAACGCTCCCATTGGGCTGCTGGGCAGAGGGGTGGGACAAGCTCTGTGCTGCAGGGGGGGGGGGGGGGAGGAAGCGCTCCCATCGGGCTGCTGGGCGGGGGGGAGGGTGAACTCTATGCTGGGGGAGAGAGGAAGTGCTCCCATTGGGCTGATGGACAGAGGGGCGGGGTAAACTCTATCCTGGGATGATTGCATGGGTGCCCACAGAGAAGGCTCCGAGTGCCAACTTTGGCACACGTGCCATAGGTTCACCACCACTGGTCTACTCTATTACCATAGCAAAATAACCTGGCCAGACTGATTATATTTGACACCCTTTGTATAAATACTGTAACTCACGCCTCATCTACCATCACAGATTCATCCCCTCACATATAAGTTTACAAACAGGCTTTCAATTTAAGCAATTTTTGGACTGCGACTCTCTGAATACCAAGTCAGCAGGGGGGGGCGGGATGAGAGAGGGGAAACCTACCTCGTCCTCCTCGGAACCCTCCCCGTCCACCACGATCGCCACGTCCTCCACGGGGACTGAAACCTAAAGATACAAAGACGTACAGCAAAAAGGAAGCAAGATATCACCAAGAGCTCCTCGTCAGAGAATATTATATAGCCTCCTTGTTAATATTTTTTAAAAAATCTGCTGGGAACCTAAGTAAAAACTGCCATTCCTGCTCTGGAGCAGAAGAAATTTGCAGACCTTATCCTTATAAATTAGAAATGAGATTCAGAACAACAACAGTATGATTGAAAGCTAATAAACTCCACCAATTGACATCCCTAACAATCCTACTACATTTTAACTGTACATTTAATTTTTTCTAAACATCAAGTATCCAATCTTAATATTTACCAATTTTATTGTGTCAATTGTATTTATTTATTGCATTTTTATACTGCCTCTATGGCATATTTCCCACTCTGGGTGGGGCACATACAAATAACATAATAAAACAGCAAAATAAAATAAGACAACGATAAGTACATAAAATATTTTTAAAAAAATCATATGTAAAGTTTTACTGATTACAGTATATATCAATCTCGATATGTCCCAATTTTATTGTACATCAGAGTAGACAAAGCCAAGTACCCAGCATTTGGGGGGACAAAATGTGAATTAACTTGTGAGCTGCCCAGTGTATGAAACACTGAGGTGGTAATAATAATTTTGTGTCAGAGATTACTCTGGGTTGAAAGGATTTTTGTTGGAGAAACTCCGCTCAGGAGTCCCCTGAATGAGGCTTCTTTCATGACCCCAAGTGAAGCCCTTGAGTTTCAAAACCCGACCTTCCAGTCTCCAAGTTCAGCATCTTAACAACTAATCAACCAGGGGGAGCATACAAGTGTGATTGCTTTGCTTCAAAAGAAAACGTTGTGGGACTTTAAAGACTAACTGCTGCATTTTAATTTTAGCTTTCGTGGATCAGTGCCACAACTTTTTTTTGTTTTGTCTACTGCCTGATATGTCTGAAATACAGACTAACACGGCGACTAATCCATAAAAGTTCTATTTTGTTGTGTCAACTTTAATTGTTGTGTGGGTGTTATGTCCTAGTTTTTATTGTTGACTTCACTGACTGGGAGGCGGAAGGTCAGAAGTTTGATTCCCGAGTACTGCAGGACGGAATGAGCTCCCGTCTTCGTCCCAGCTCCTGCCAACCTAGCAGTTTGAAAGCAAGAAATTGCAAGTTAGGGACCACTTCAGAGGGAAGGTAACAGCGTTCTGTGCACTCTGGTGTCTAGTCATGCCTGCCACATGACCACGGAAATGTCTGCAGAAGCAGACAGCGCTGGCTCTTCGGCTTTGAAACAGAGATGAGCACTGCACCCTAGAGTCAGATACGACTGGCTTTCGAGCAAGGGAAACCTTTACTTGTACTTTGCCATGGTCAGCTAACTGGCGCAATAAACTTATTTATTTATTGATTGATTGATCAAAATTTTCATCAACCACGCGGTGAGAGAGCGTCCTCTCCCACCACAATACCCCTCCGCCCCCCAGTTTGCCCTGGTACCCATTTTACAGCAAAAGCGTAAAGGTAATGGTTTCCCTTGCTCGAAAGCCAGTCGTATCCGACTCTAGGGTTCAGTGTTCATCTGTTTCATGTTAGATTTCATGGATCAAGTCCACTTCAAAATCCACGAAAGTTAACATTAAAATATAAGTTAGTCTTCAAAGTGCTATAAGGTTTTGTTATTCTCTGATACAGTATGCTTGAAACACGGACTAACATGGGTAAAGGTTTCCCTTGCTAGAAAGCCAGTTGTATCCAACTCTAGGGTCCAGTGCTCATCTCTGTTCCATAGCCGAAGAGCCAGCGCTGTCTGCTTCTGCAGACGTTTCCGTGGTCATGTGGCAGGCATGACTAGATACCGGAGCCCACCGAACGCTGTTTACCTTCCCACCGAAGTGGTCCCTATTTATGTACTTGCAATTTCTTGCTTTTGAACTGCTAGGTTGGGCAGGAGCTGGGACGAAGACGGGAGCTCACTCCGTCCTGCAGTACTCGGGAATCGAACTGTTGGCCTCCCGCCTTCCAGTCAGCGTCTTAGTCACTTGAACAGCAAAAGCGACCCCCCCCCGCCGCCCCCCCCCCCCCCCAAAAAAAGGTACACGCTCCTCTTCCTCCCGTTCTTACCAGGCCGCATGGTCGCTGTACACAGAGCACGCCAACGCCAACTCGCCTCTCCACGCGCCTCTCAAGTTCCGGGACAGGAAGTCTAGCATTGGCGCGGAGCTAAACACGCAAAACAAAGGCTCTGGGCGCATCGGAAGTACGAAATGGAGGCGGGACCATTGACCTCTGGGAAATGTAGTCCCAGTGACCAAACACGCTGGTCTTGTCTTGTATAGACGACTAGTGTCAGGTGAGCCCATGTTCTGGGCGTTCGCTTGTTCTCGATTACATTTAAACCTCACATTTAAATACAGGAGTTAGTCTTTGAGGCGACACAACTTTTTAGTCTTTTTTGTTGATTTGTCCACGAAAGCTCACATTTAAACATAGGAGTCACATTTTAATTTGCCACAAAAAAAATTTGTTAATTTTTGGGGGGATAGTAGTCATAGGACTACAGTGGCTCAAGTGGCTAAGATGCTGACTGGTCGGTGCAAGGTCAGCAGTTCAATTCCCGAATAGTGCAGGATGGAATGAGCTCCCGTCTTTGTCCCAGCTCCTGCCAACCTAGCAGTTTGAAAGCAAGAAATTGCAAGTAGATCAATAGGGACCACTTCGGTGGGTAGGTAACAGCGTTCCCTGTGCTCCAGTGTCTAGTCGTGCCTGCCACATGACCATGGAAATGTCTGCAGAAGCAGACAGCGCTGGCTCTTCGGCTTTGAAACAGATGAGCACTGAACCCTTGTTGTTGTATAGAACAATATGGAATGAAACTGCTACACTGTGTCTTTAAGTCAAATGTAACCAGTTCCACAGGAAATGTATACTTAAGCCATTTGTAAAGATACATTGTATCCAGCTGCTATTGGAATGCGAGCCTACTGCCAACTCACATGGTACAAATTCCCCAACTGTGTACAGCCAGGGGAAACCTTCCCGCCACGGATCACCTGGACAAGAAGGGTGGGACTCCGGATGACGTCACGCCTACAGTAGCCAATAGGCTACCGTGTAACCAGATTCAAATGTATAGTGACTTTATATAAAGAGGTGTATTGCCACCATTACCTCGTGTTCATTACTGTACTCCATGCAATAAAGATGTGTTAAGCTAGTCTACAGCTGCTTCAAGCGTTGTGATTCCAGAACACTAAAACCCTAGAGTCGGATACGACTGGCTTTCGAGCAAAGGGAAACCTTTAGCCATGTTAGTCTGTGTTTCAAGCATACTGCATCAAAGAATAACGAAAACGTTGTAGCACTTTGAAGACTAACTGTTATATTTTAATGTTAACTTTCGTGGATTTTGAAGTGGACTCGATCCATGAAATCTAACATTAAAATATAACAGTCTTCAAAGTGCAACAACTTTTTTTTGTTTACTCTGATAATGCTTGCACAGACTTAATACAGCTGCTACTTCAAAAATTTGGCCAGACTTACTTTTCCTGGTCGTGGGGAGCTGTCGGGGCTGAGAGAATAACTAGGTTATTTTGTTTTATTTTATTGGCAATATACAGGGTGGCCCGTAAGTCCCTATCCATCCATATGTACTGTATTATAATTTTTTTATCCCCCCCCCCCCCCGAAAAATGGCCGATTTAAATACATGTACACTTGAAGAGTGTATTGTGACAAGTACATGGGTACATGAGCGCAAAAATGCTAGTGGCACCCTGGATACAATAAGTGGCAAATTTAGAGAAAGATTCAATAGGGACTTACAGGCCACTCTGAATGAATAACTTCTAGTGGGTGAGAGACAAACTAGAACTCAAGAGGCATTGGTTCGAATCACCTTTCAGCCATGGAAACCTGGCTGGAGTGCTAGTGATCAAATCCATTCCTTCAATATCCCACTTACTTCAAAAACCCTAGACCTAAAGATATGTGTACCATAAGACGATGGCTTCTTTTCCCAATAATTTCAAACCACTCCCCAAACGTTTTCCACATGATATTCATCCTTTTTGTTTTTTAATTGCAGAGGTCTGAAAGCACGTTCTGTTCTTGGGAGAGAAGCAACCACTAACTACTTTTTCTCTTTCTTTCATTGCAAGTGATAGTTTGCTATAGTTTTTATGAGTGGAAAGTCTGTGGATCAGCAGAAAATCTGATGACGTTTTCCCCTTCATGACAGTGCAAAAGTAAAAGCATGTGTTGGTCAAAAGTCTGATTTTCATACTTTAGTGTATGGGAACCAAGACACCAGGACAGCCGAAGAGCTGGCTTAACACAACTTTATTGCATGCTGGTCAGAGGGAACATGTGGTAATGGCGGACGAACAGCCCAATATATACAGTGGCTATACATTTGAATATGGCTCCTTGACAGTCCATTGGCTACTGTCCGCGTGACGTCATTGCAAGTCACGCCCTTCTTGTCCAGGTGAAGGTAGTGGCGGGAATCTTCCCGCGCTGTTGTTCTTAGGTGAGTCTTGGACCAATGAGCTTGGACGCTCGCTATTGCCATCTAGTGGTCACTAGCTCGCGTCCTATTAGGGTTACAGTGATGCAGCTGAAGGTTACAATGTTACACATAGAAAAGGTTACATTGGATACACATGGATAGGTACATTGTTTAAAGGCACAGGCTTTAGAACACAACATCCCTCCCCTCTAGGATGAGACGAAGTCTCTTAACCAAGATGGTTTATTGCACTCGCGTTTGGGCCGCGATGTGGGTTGGCCCACCCGGGGGCCGCTACCGCTTCCTTGTTCCCTGGACCCTTGTCCTGTAATGGGAGAGGGAGACTTGTTAGTGGCTTGCTGCGGTTTTGCAGCTTTAGGGGAAAGAGTAGATTCCGTTGTGGGCGAACCGGGGGCACCAGGGGCTAACGTAAAACCCCTCTTCTTGCTTGGATGGGTGGGGGACCACTCCGAACCCCCCCCCGGTTCTGTAACTCAAAATTAAACTCTGTTGGGGGATCCCGCGGGATATCTATGAGGATGAATTCCTTCTCCTCCCCCCTTGGTGGGGACTCCGGACCCCCCTCTCCTCCCCCTTGGGCTAAACGGGTGGGGGAGAACCCTAACGCTGAGTTTGTGTCAGTGCTGTTGGTGCCCTGACTTCCCGGGACCCGGCTCCGGAGCTGGTCCGCGTGCCGCCGCCACAGTAGACCTGTGTTGGTTTCCACGCGGTACGATACGGGACCTGTCTGTTCCACGACCACCCCCGGTACCCAGGCTGGCCCCGCGCTGGCGTTGTTCCTGCAATGCACCGGGGCACCCACGCTGAAACTCTTGGTGGCTTCCAACCCGATGTTCCTCCCCCTGTCCTCAACTCTCGTGGGGTCTAGCCTAGTAAGTATGGTGGTCAGCTTCCTGCGCATTAAAAGCTCCGCGGGGGAGTAGCCTGACGCTAACGGGGTCACCCTGTACCCCAGCAGAAACTGACACACTTGCAGGTTGAGATCCCCGGGGCCCATGCGCCTCAGCGCGTCCTTTGTGGTGCGTACGAGGCGCTCCACCTGGCCATTGGTGGCCGGGTGAAAGGGGGCGGAGGTGGTATGCCGGACGGCGTTAATCTCTGTGAATGCCCTGAACTCGGAGGACGTGAAGCAACTAGCGTTGTCGCTAATTAGGGTGTCGGGTATGCCGAACATGCAAAAGAGCCTCCGCAAATGCTTAATGGTCGTGGCCGAGGAGGTGCTCGTGACTGGGATAACCTCCAACCACTTGGAGAAGGCATCCACCACAAGGAGAAAAAGGGTTCCTCGGAACGGGCCCGCGAAATCTATGTGCACCCGGGACCACGGCCCTTTAGCCGTGTCCCACTCCCTGTGGGGAAGGCGGGCCTCCTCTGGTCTGGAGCATTGGCAGCTCTCGCAAGTGCCGACCATGTGCTCGATGTCGGCGTCTAACTGGGGCCACCAGAAGTAGCTCCGGGCCAGCGCTTTGGAGCGCACAATTCCAGGGTGGCTGACGTGCAGCAGTTTAAGCACCCGCGGCCGAAGGGATGTAGGGATCACTACCCGCTGCCCCCACAAGAGACACCCCTCTCTAGGGACAGTTCCAGCTTCTTTCTGAAAAAAAGGGCGAATTCCTCCGCTGGGGACGATGCTGGCCACCCTTTCTGCACCCAGGAGCTAACCGCCGCCAACGTCTTGTCCTTGCCTGTCGCTTTAGCGATGTCGGCGGGTACTATGGGGGGCGAATCCAAAACCTCTATCATGAGCACCTGGCGGTCCCGCCCCTCCTCGCCCACGTGGCTGTGCGTCTGAGGAAGGGGGGACCTCGACAGAGCGTCCGCATGGCTAATCTCTTTCCCGGGCCGGTACACCAATGCGTGCTGGTAGGCGTTGAGAAAAATGGCCCACCTAAGCATCCTCGGGGACAGGATCTGTGGCGTGGGCTTATCTGCGGTAAAAATGCCTAGTAGGGGCTTGTGGTCAGTCACGATGGTGAAGGGGCGGCTATACAGAAAATCGTGAATTTTTTTGGTCCCCGCAATTATCGCTAGCGCTTCCCTGTCTGTCTGGGCGTAATTCCTCTCCGCTTGGGACAGGGACCTGGAGTAAAATGCTATTGGGGCCTCCCTTCCGTTTTCCAGCACGTGGCATAACACTGCCCCCACCCCCACCGGGGATGCATCACAGATCAGTACCACTGGCCGTTTGGGGTCGAAATGGGTTAGAATGGCATCGGATGCCAGGAGTTGTTTCAGTCCAGTGAATGCCCTCTCCTGGTCGTTGCCCCACTTCCATGCCGCGTCCTTCTTGAGCAACTTATGAAGCGGTTCAGCCACTGCCGCCTTCCGGGGAAGAAAGGAGTGGTAGAAATTTAAAAGCCCTAGGAATGATTGTAACTCGGACTTGGAGGTGGGGCGAGGGGCTTTCTTAATGGCGGCCACCTTGGATTTAGACGGTTTGATCCCCTCAGGTGTTACCCGGAACCCCAAGAATTCAACCTCATTCGTGAAGAAGACGCATTTGTCTTTTCGCAACCTCAACCCTGCTTGTTCGAATGCCGCCAGAACCTTGTCCAGCCTTTCGGCCAACTCGATCTCGCTCCCCCCCGTTATCAATACGTCATCAAAATATGGCAAAACCCCGTCCAGCCCCTTTAGGAGGCGTTCCACGAGCGACTGGAAAATTCCAGGCGCCGAGTTCACGCCAAATTGTAGGCGCATCACCTGGAACGCCCCCTTATGCGTGACTATAGTTTGTGCAGCAGCTGCAGCAGGGGTAACCAACAGTTGCTGATAGGCTTGCGCCAGGTCGAGCTTAGCGAAACACTTTCCCACATGTAATCTGGCTAGCAAATGGCTGACCACCGGCACCGGATACGCATTAGGGTGAATTGCCTTATTAATGGTGCACTTATAGTCGGCGCAAATGCGAACCTCCCCGTTGGCCTTCAACGCCGTGACAATTGGAGTTTCCCACTCCGCAGAATCAACAGGAACAAGAATCCCCTGGCCCACCAATTTGTCCAGTTCCGCCTCTATTTTGTCCTTTAGTGCAAAAGGCACTCTGCGCGGTTTGAGTCTTATAGGGCGGACCTCCGGGTCCAGGTCGAACGCTACTGGGGGTCCCGTGAATTTCCCAAGTCCCTTTTTGAAAACTTCGGGGTGCGCGTCGCACACCCTCTGTATCGGGTCAGTCCCAACGGCGTGCACCCCCCCAATGAATAGACCCAGGGGTTGGAACCATTGAGTCCCGAGAAGGCTGCAATTTCCCCCTTTAAGGATGACTAGGGGAAGCTCCGCGGCGTGCTGTTTATATTGGACCTGGAATTTTCCCACCCCCAACACCGGGATACTGTTCCCTTGCACGTCCCGAAGCGTGGACCTTAACGCTTTGAGTTTGGGCCGTACACGGGGGGCAATTCTCAGAAACTCCCTCTGGGAGATAATTGAATATGAGGAGCCCGAGTCAATTTCCATCCTAACAGGGGCCCCTTGCACCAGTACCTCAACAAAGTAACGGGGGTGTCCCATGGACACGCTGAGAACTGGGACGTCGTCGTCGCTGTCGTCGGAGATGCGGCCCACGCCGTCCTGCTTCCTCGTGGGCCGGGCGCCATCCTTTGGCCTCGTCGAGCGGTCCGGTTTCGCCGAACGGTCTGGCGAGCTCTTCCGGTCCTCGCGCCGACGTCTGCAGACTTTGGCGATGTGCCCGCGGCGGCCGCAGTTGTGGCACTCGGCCTTTCTGAACGGGCACTTTGCGCGGTCGTGGGCCGCTCCACAACCATCGCAACGCCGGCCACCTTTCCGGACCTTCCGGACGTCTTCCTCGTCGCTGCTCTCAGCGGAAGATTTCGATGTTCACCGGGCCGCGTGCACTGAGCCCGCCGCTTGGTCGGCCTGTGGGAGCCGGCCCTGGAGCTCTTTCACTCCGGCCCTCGTGGCTTCCGCGGCCTGCGCTGCCTTCACGACCTCGTGCAGTGTCGGGGGCGGCTCCTGATTCATCAGCTTTCGCTGAACTTCCTCGTCCCGCAGGCCACACAGCATGCGGTCCCTGAGCATGGTCTCCAGGTTGTCCCATTTGCATGGACCGGCGGCCAGTCGCAGGGCCGCTGCAAAAGTGGCGACCGACTCACCCGGCGCTTGGACTCGCCTCCAGAAAGCGTCCCGGGCTGGGAACATCGACACTGAGGGCTGGAAGTGGTTGCGCATCGCCTTCAGGAGATCTTTAGCCTTCAGCTCGCCCACCTTCTTCGGCGCGATGAGGTCGACTAGCACCCTCTTGCCGGCGTGCCCGAGCATTCTGGTGAGGATGGCTCTCTTCTTTTCCTCGTCGGTGACCTCGAACTCCACCAGCGCACCTTGGAAATCCATTTCGAAGAGTTCCCAATCTTCCGGTTTGTTGATGTCGAAACCGGCGTATGTCTTGGTCCCGTGGGAAGCCATATCCCACCTTCGTCGCCAATTTAGTGTATGGGAACCAAGACACCAGGACAGCCGAAGAGCTGGCTTAACACAACTTTATTGCATGCTGGTCAGAGGGAACATGTGGTAATGGCGGACGAACAGCTCAATATATACAGTGGCTATACATTTGAATATGGCTCCTTGACAGTCCATTGGCTACTGTCCGCGTGATGTCATTGCAAGTCACGCCCTTCTTGTCCAGGTGAAGGTAGTGGCGGGAATCTTCCCGCGCTGTTGTTCTTAGGTGAGTCTTGGACCAATGAGCTTGGACGCTCGCTATTGCCATCTAGTGGTCACTAGCTCGCGTCCTATTAGGGTTACAGTGATGCAGCTGAAGGTTACAATGTTACACATAGAAAAGGTTACATTGGATACACATGGATAGGTACATTGTTTAAAGGCACAGGCTTTAGAACACAACACATACAGAAACAGAAGTGTGTCAGGAAAAAGTTGGCATAAGCAGATTTTTCCAGATTTACTGGTGTTCAGATTTACTGATAAGAGATTACATACAAATTCCGTTTTCACTTTTAAATGTTGCTGCAGCACTACTGCCCACATTGCATGGTAGTATTTCTTTGCACTTGTTCACTGACATAACACATTTTATAATTAATCCAGTCATTGTGGTCCAGTACTCAGAGTGTTGATCTAGGATTGAGGGTTATGTCCCCTTCTGTCCATGAAACTCACCCAGTGATAGTGAAATCAGGACATTTTCCTGGGTTGTTGGGAGGAGGAGAATGGGAGGAAGATGAGAGCAATGCACACTACTCTTAAGCTCATTGGAAGGAAAATACAATATGAACAAAGTGAGTAAAATATATACTTTACACACACGCGTGCACATGTACGCACGCGCGTGCACACACACAACACTACTCATTTTACAGATATCATGTTTTATGGCTGGGATCAGACTGCAGAAGCTTCATATAATATCGCAGAGCCCAGGATTTATAAATTGAACAAATATACAAATGTGTAACAAATGAGAATAGAACATGGCATGTAAAAATTTTTCCAAGCATTTCAGCACCATGCTGTACTGTATATATATATATATTGCATATATAAAATTTTGCAAAGATCAATAGAAAAGTTTCATACTTTACAGAACTGTGATCCTAACTTAATTCTATTATCCCTACAGGGTGGAGACATTTGGCTCTCTAGATATTTTGTCTTACAAGTGCTGTCTGTTATGTCCTAGCATCATTCAGCAGGGCCAAAGGTAAGGGATTATGTGACAGCCAGAGATTCTTAGTTTGTGTTTTAAAATCTGGTTCAAGACCTAACTTTTGTAAAGCTCCAAACTACAACTCTGCTGCAAGCATTTCAAATGATGTAAAAACATGGCCAGGCTTAGCCCAATCAGATACAGAAACTGCAACAGCAGCCTCTGTGTTGCAAAGTTGTGATTTTGCAACCTACACATAAACTCAGGAACTCGTCTCCTTGAATGGATTTGCAACTGCATATAGCTAGGTATTTAACTCAGTAACTTTGGTACCTGCCTACAGAACCAGAGGTCAAATATTCAATTCTCCGGTGTGCCTCATAGGAGAAGAGTCAGCTATTGAGCCATAGGCAAGGTCTTAGACCATTCCAGGAGATGGGAAAAGTAAACCACTTCTGAGTACTTTATACCAAGAAAACCATGGGAAGCCATAATGCAGAATTAGCATCTAAATGAGATCTAAAAGCTACACAGAAAGAGCCTCCTCAAAGAATGTGGTATTTTTAAAACACAATTGGGCGTGCCCTAGTAACAGCAACCTTGTGCCGGCTAATCTTTCTCACACTAGGTTAGGCAAAAGGAACTATGGAATGAATTCACCAACAGATGGCTTCAATTTTGCCAGGTTCACGTCTGGCCTAGACACAGAAGAAGCAGCATCTAAACATTCTATGGCATGTCTATAGAACAGCTGCTACCTTATCTTAGCTTGCCTTATGAGATGAGCCATCCTTGTGTATCTGTTTTGTCTTTCTGAAAGAGTTGGTAATTTTCAGTCTGGATTCAAGATAGTAATTGTTTAATTTTTCCAGCCTGAAATATGCATGGGAAAAGTCCGTACTCATTATCTTTTCTGACACTTCTCATCAGTTAGTAAATGAAGGCTAGTGGACAAAGTATGTCCTAATGATGTCATAAACCCATTTCTAAATGATTTCCTCCCCTCACAAGGAAGAATACTCATCCACATGAATTCTACTTTACACAAGGAAAGACTATTTGTCCATCAAGCTAGTAGTGTCTGTTACCAGGTTTCTACGACGTTAGGCTGGAATCTTTTCTCCCATCACTTACTGTATAACTGGTGCAGTCTGCACATAAACCAAGTGAACCACAAACAGCTGTCTCTCTATAGACTCCTACCTGTTCTTTCTTGTTCACAGACTGTCTTCCAGAATCAGCATCAGTTTGGATGTGTGTTCACTCACAATATTATTCTTCTGTATTCATAAAAACTAACGTATACATGCACACACACATACTTGAATTAAACCAGTGCCTTTAGACTTTAGCTAAGCAGATAACAGAAAATAGCTATAAAAAGGTTGTGTTTGTTTGATTAATCAGCTCAGCACCATTTTGCTGTCAAATATGGAAAAACAAACAGATCATCTCTGGGGTCCTTATAAAAACCTGCACAGAAGGATAGATCAGGGTCTTGTTTGCAATATGGCACTTTTCTCTTTGAAGGAAAAAAAATCCTGGTTTTCTAGCTGCTTTTCTTTTCTTTTTGTACCTTGTTCCTTCTCAGTAATGTTTCATGTGCCCAATTCAGGGTGGGCACAGAAAAGGCTAGTCTTGTTTTTCAGTTTGACATTTGAGTGTGGTATTCAAGGGTTTCATGAGTCAATAAGGAGGAAAAACTCTTCAGCGGACAGCACTTGCACAAACTCATCACACTTCTCAATCTCCTCTGACCTATAATTTAACATCGTAGCAGGCGAGTCTGTTATTTTCTGGAGGAAGGTGGGGAAAAAAGGCTCAGTCAGGGAAAAGACAGAGGAGCATAGCAGAGATGTCACATTAACACAGAATTTAGACATTCGGAAAATTGATTAGTTGCAATGGATGAGTCTCACCCTGGGAAAACCACCTTTGTGATCATGGCGTCTCCCCTGCCAGGTAAGTATAAAGAAACTACTGTACTAGCTAAATAAACTACTAGCACTACAGCATAGGCTTAGTAATAGTTGTAACATTATTGATCTTATGTACTAATTTTACTACTCCTTAACTCTGAGCAGAAACGCTCATCTTAACTTCTGTCTCTTGATATATTTTAAGTACCCTCATTTTACCTTCTGTTCCGTTTGCTGTTCTATGCTGGTCTTGGACCATAATAAAGATTTGATTGGATTAGTTGCACTCATTTTCAGAGCTCTCTATAGAGGGTAATCAATACTGTCATCATTATTAATTGTTTTAAAGTAAGTTCATTTTCACATTTCCTGAAATAACTAAAATAAATGAAGTGCATCTTGTACTGTATATACTGGCTTATAGTGGGCTATTTTGGTAATTACAGTGTGTCTTATACTGTGATGTGTCTTATACACCGGCAAATACGGTAGATACTTTTAGTTTTTTCCCCTTATGAAACCAAAATTTAATCCTTGTTTATTCAGTGTGTGGTCATGCATTCTAATGACCAGCTCCTGAAGGCATAGATATTTTTGAAATGGTAGCCGTGTTAGACTGTGCAAGCGTATCAGATGGTAAATAAAACTAAACAAAAGATACAAAAATGTAGCACCTTAATGTTTTATTTACTATCTGATAAGTAGGCATTGAGACAGTGCTATAAATGCCAGAAAAGCTGGATCAGCCCAGCTAACTAACTAGCTGGTCCACATTCCCCAGCAGATGAAGCAATGTGCAGTCATCGTGGCCAGTAACACTTATACTCTGAATCAGTCTCATTGCCTTTTAAAGCCAATCATGTCAGTGACCTGGAGGCATCACTACACTGACTAGCTCTTATGTATGCTGAAGAGTGTCACGGTGGATTTGTGGTTAAAATGCTGAGCTTGTCGACTGGAAGGTTGGCAGGTCAGCAGTTCAAGACCCGAGTGCTGCATGACGGAGTGAGCTCCCGTCTCTGTCACAGCTCCCGTCAACCTAGCAGTCCAAAAGCAAGACATTGCAAGTAGATAAATAGGTGCCATTTTGGCGGGAAAAGTAATAGCATTCTGTGTAATTTGGCAGCTAGTCATGCCTGCCATATGACCATGGAAAAATCTGCAGACGCAGATGGTGCTGCCTCTTTGGCTGTAAACGGAGATGAGCACCGTTCCCTAGAGTCGGATATGATTAGCTTTTGAGCAAGGGAGACCTTTACCTTTATGTGTGCTGAAGTGCTGCCATTTATCTGTTGTGAATCTCCAACAACTGAACTTCATTAGAGGGCCAAATCTACACTCAATGACTTTTCAAAGCAAAGCGAGCAGGCCATGTCTGTTTTCTCTGAAGTAAACTGCAGTGGCTCAAGTGGCTAAGACACTGGCTGGGATTGCGGAAGGTCAGCAGTTCAATTCCTGAGTACTGCAGGACAGAATGAGCTCCCGTATTTGTCCCAGCTCCTGCCAACCTAGCAGTTTGAAAGCAAAGAAATTGCAAGTAGATAAATAGGGACCACTTCGGTGGGAAGGTAAACAGCGTTCCGTGCACTGCGGTGTCTAGTCATGCCTGCCACATGACCACGGAAATGTCTGCAGAAGCAGACAGCGCTGGCTCTTCGGCTTTGAAACAGAGATGAGCACTGAACCCTAGAGTCGGATACGACTGGCTTTTGAGCAAGGGAAACCTTTACCTTTACTAAAAGAATCAAGGCACAGCCAAAGCATTCCTTACCAAAGTATCTGGCATGCTTTCATCTGGGCAGCAGGAATACTGGCAGAGCTGACAGGCTTTCCAGGTCACCCAAGAAAGGGTGAAAACAGACACGACAAAGGGGATGAAGAAGAGTGGGGCATACGTCATCCATTGAGGTTTTCCATCTGGAGGTTAAAAGAAACTGGTTGTCAAAATTGTAAAAAAAATCATGTGGAGTCTTGCACTGATGATATACAAGTACTGGAACAGATTCTATGGCACATAGCATGAAGGTTCTCTGTACTGGATGAAGGTATTCCTGGAATCATAGACCAAATAAGTAATTTTTTCTATATTCTGTATATTAATGCCCTATCCTTGAATCTAGACCAAGAAAGATACAGACAAGTTGGATGGATTCATAAAAGGGAAAGTAAGATGATATGGAAAGGAAGAGTTATGTGGAGGAATTGAAAGAACAGGGTAATGATGGAACCACAAGGTGGGTTTTCCCTTACTGGGAGTCCTCAAGCAAAGTTTAGACAACTGTTTGGAGATTCCATAGGTCTGGATTTCTTGCATCAAGTTAGATGTTGTTGTTGTTCAGTCGCACAGTCTATTCCGACCCTCTACGATGCTATGGACCATTGTCCTCCAGGCACCTGTTCTCCACCATCCTCCTCAACCCGGCCAGCTCTGTACCCATTGTGTCTACAATACCATCTAGCCATCTCATCTTTGCCCGCCCCTTTCTTCTTTGCCCTCCACTTTTCCCAGAATCAAGACCTTCTCAAGTGAATCCTCCCTTCTCATTTGATATCCAAAGTACTTCAGCTTCATCTTTACTATTTGATCTTTTTACCACCGGGAATACCATTGCTTTGACTATACGAATTTTTGTTTTCAAGGTGATGTCTCTGATTTTCACTATATTCCACAAGTTTCTCATAGCTTGTCTCCCAAGAATCAGTCGCCTTTTTATTTCGTGGCTGCAGTCACCATCTGCAGTGATCTTAGATTCTAAGAAAGTAAAATCTGTCACTGCTTCTACTTTTTCCCCATCTATTTTCCAGGGACTGATAGAGCCTGTTGCCGTTATCTTGGTTTTCTTGATATTGATTGAAATATTTGCATGCTATTGGTTTGTTCTTACCTCTGGCCTTCACGCATTGCACATCACTGAAATTGCTGCTTCTGTTGATGGACTCAACATATGTCCGTGCTTTAACACAGTATTCATCTTCCATTTCCATGGTCTCCAGATGTATAGCGGTGTGGCTCTCTTTCACTACTTTGTGGTGCACCTAATTTCACAATAGCCAAAGTGGAGGAAAATCCAGGATAAAAAGGGTTTGCAAGGATGAAGGTCGTTATCCATAACCTGATCCATTTCAGATGTTTTGAACTTCCATCATCCCCAGCCAATGGAGTAATGGACCATGAGTGAGAACTTCTGTTGGTGCAAACTGCTCAACCATTCCTGTGTGGCAGGAACAGGCACTAAGAGACCATCTTACTACACAGCCTTGTGCCTTTTCAAGGAAACCTTTTAACTAATTGGCTAAAATACTGTTGAACAATCACACAAACGGCATGGATTTTAGACATAATTGACAGAACTTAAGAAATAGGCCTTGTCAATTACATGGCAAGTCATGCAACTCAATGAGCCACAGATAATGACCACAGAGATTTCTTAATGTACTGGCACCCCTATCCTCCACCATCTTCCTCAACCCACCCAACTCTGTGCCCATTGTGTCAACAATACCATCTAGCCATCTCATTCATTGCTTCCCCCTTCTTCTTTTGCCCTCGACTTTTTCCAGCATCAAGGCTTTCTCAAGTGAATCCTCTCTTGTAGCCCTACTCTTGTCTTATAAGTGAAAACATTTATAAATGAGGAAAGCAGGGGACTCTCTGCTGACCATTCACATTTTCAAATGTTTACCTTGTGTTCCTGGCCCTTTCTCCAGTAAAATATCCAGAATTCAAAGGCAGGTCCAAGATGTTCTAGCTCCGCTAGCAAATGATATCCATCAGCTATGACAGTCAATGTAGGTGGGATGAGGGATGCTGTGGGGAAAAATCCACAGATTATATCCATCATATAAAGCTCATCCTCAAACCCATGAAAAAAAAGTTCTGTACCTTGAATAGGTAAAGGTCACCCTTGCTCGAAAGCTGGTTGTATCCAACTCTAGGATTCAGTGTTCATCTCTGTTTGTAGCCAAAGAACCAGCGCTATCTGCGTTTGCAGACATTAATTTTCTGTGGCCATGTGGCAGGCATGACTAGACATCAGAGCTCATGGAACACTGTTACCTTTCCTGCCAAAGCGGTAACTATTTATCTACTTGCAATTTCTTGGATTTGAACTGCTAGGTTGACAGGACTTGGGATAGAGACGGGAACTCATTCTGTTGTGCAGCACTTAGTTCTTGAACTGCTGACCTTCCAGTAATCAAGTTCAGCATCTTAACCACTAAGCCATCAAAGTCGTCGTATCTTGAAAACACTAACATTTCTCCAAGGGGAGGACAGGACTCAGGAGCATATGGCTTACAGGGTTTGTTGTTGTTTTTTGTTGTTCAGTCGCAGTCGATTCCGAGCCTTTGCGACCCTATGCACCATTGCCCTCCAGGCACCTACTATGCTGGTCATGGACTGTAATACAGATTGGTTGAAATGCAATTTAAAGATTAAAAATTTCAAATAGAGAAAATAGTGGAAGTCTTGTAAGATGACTTATATGCACAAATTGATATTACAATTTGTTTCCTTTGTTTTTAAAAATGACTTTGTGTATTTAACTTTTTTTCATTTTAATGTTCCACAATTCCTTCCTCGTGGAATAGTCCTTCAGGCAATAACATCAGTACATGACATTTCTCTGGTGCAAGAACCAGCATGCCTCTTTGCTCTAGCAAGTCCAAGACTAACACATATTTTGGGATCCTGTGATCAAGATGCAGCATAGCATCTGCCCCCACTGTTCTGCATACTCCTATCCATAAAAGCAGATTCAGCTGCTGGCAGACAAGCTTTATTTGGGTGCTGGCAGTACACAGAGAGACTGAGACTTCATGTCACAGACAGTGGTGGGCTCCAAAAAAAATTACTACCACATTGTGAGTGGAGGAGGAACTCTGATTCCCAACTGTCAAGGAGGCGGAAGAGGCTATGCCAGATGGACTGGCTGTGAAAGCACACCTTGTCCATATCCTCAAGGCTGTGGCGGTCTATTGCAGTGTATCCTGCATGTTGCGCTTCATGTGTGCTGTGGGTGATGGGTCCGAGATCATAGTGTGTGGGTCACTTCAAGGCAAGATGGGATTCAACCTTAAACAAATTCATGCCAGTGACATTTTTCCTGCTTCTGGGGGATTCTCCAGAATCCCCCAGAATTCTCGGATATGAGTTGCAGTCGACGACGACAGCTTTGGGTAGCAAAATATTGAAATTAGGTGTTTTCAACTTCAGGCCAAAGGAGTTGATGGCTAAGAATGATGGGGCATATACCCCTGGCAACAGTCCTATGAGGCCAGGTAATGGGTGTTTTGGGGTGGTGGTGGTGATGGTGGTGGTGGTGGAGGAGGAGGAGAGGAGGAAGAAGGAAAAGGAAGAAGGAAAAGGAGGTGTTCGAGGCTCAGACTTCACAAAAAGGAAGCCCAAGAATTGGCTTGTAAGCTTGAATGTGGAAAATGTCTCCTGCAAAGAAGATTGTGAACAAACAGAATGAGCTCACTTGTGATGCGATTAAAGAACCCACGGAGGGTGGCCCAGCGGGAGGCCTGGGTCCCCAGAGCAGCTCGCACACGAAGATTGTATGGCACTGTGGCTGAAACATCTTCTGTGATGTCACATTGAGTAATACGGATATTTGTGCATTCTCCAATAGAAATCCAGGTGTCGTTGGTGTAGTGTCTCTCATATTCCCTGAAGAAAACAAAAGAAACATGGTAGTGGCGAGTATGCAGAAAAGATAGACTCTTGAACACTTGCTTCTTAGTCTATTGAGGGCCTGTTCCTGACCAACCATGCCCATTCTCGACCAGCACTGTCACCACATCATATTGGATGTTTTTTAAAGTTAACTGTAGAGTGGTTCAGAACTGCTATGTATACAATGTACGGACATATGAACATACTTCTGTAAACTGCTAGAATGCTCCCCTTTAGCAAAGCAAACACACAACTCCTGTAGTATAAATGTGAAAATAATAATAATAATAATAATAATAATAATAATAATAATAATAATAATAATAATAATAATAATAATAATAATAATAATAATAATAATAATAATAATAATAATAATAATAATAATAATAATAATAATATAGATTATACTTAAGCTGACAGTTTACGGTTTACCCACACTAATTCCTTTGCAACAGGGAGAAAAACTGAAACAAAAATTACCCTTGAAATTCAACAGAATATTTTACATCTTCTCCAGGCACAATCACTGCATTCCAAAGTAGAAAATGCTTCATATTGGTGGACAGAATTGTGATGTTCTGAGGTAGTGGTAGTAATACACCTTTTCGCAGGATATTGAGTGACATAACAAGGAGAGAAATCCAGAAGTTATATTTACTGTAGTTTCATGAGTTACTAGCAAGAAGTTGAAATTATTGTTAACACTGGTTTGTTCCCTCAGTTCCAGTTGACATTTTTACAGGTTCTCATTTCTCCCATGATCGGAGGTTACAAAGGTAGCAATGCATTGATTTCATGTCTTTGGAAGAAATAGAGCTAAATTTACCTTTTTTTTATAAAAAAAAATGACAATATTGTGAAATGGCTTGATATTTGTTAATTAAAAACTTTCTCTGCCTCTTGAAACATTTTTAACATCCATTAGGAAAACAAAAATTCACTGTACAGTATCATGAAAAATCAGTCAATCAATCTTTTCTTTCTCTTGTCTTAAAAGGCCAGTCAGAAACTGCCAGCTGCCGAATCTACTGCCACAGGATTTTCTTAATCAGCCCTTTAAAACAAGGGAAAGTATATTTGTGTATTAGATACTTTATGAATATCAGGCTGTGGTGGGCTTTAACTGAACTTTTAGAAGGCATCTATTAGGTAACTGTATACACATACCTGTACCTCTCCCAGTCCCATCTCTGCGCCAGCTCCTGCCAACCTAGCAGTTCGTAAGCAAGAAATTACAAGTACTGTACTGTAGATAAATAAGTACCATTTTGGTGGGAAGGTAACAGTCTTCCCTGCCACCGAAACGTCTGCAGATGCAGACAGAGCTGCCTCTTTGGCTATAAATGGAGATGAGTATGCACCCAAGTTGGATATGACTGATGTTTGAGCAAGGACGATCTTTACCTTTTATACACATACCGAGTACACATCTCTTAAATATCACTTGTAATGCACATGCAGTCATGCACACTTTTAAAAAGTGGACCATGTACAGTCACTTTAGATCTGTATGCACCAAATGGCCTACCAGAACTCCTGGCGACTCTATTTAGCTTGATCCAGCCTGCACCAACCCAGCTCTGTAGATATGGCCACAGGTGGGATCCATGGTGTATTCCAAAGTCAAGCCTCATCAATTTGATATCAGCGATCCAGAACAATGGGAGCTGTACGAGTGCCAGTTTCGGCATGCGATGGATGCTGCAGGCATCGCCGCCGCCGCAAAGATGCGCTCGCACTTCCTGGCCCAGGTGGGGCCGGCCACGCTGCGTATCCTGATGAACCTGGTGGCCCCCCGGAAGGTAGACGTGGTGCCCATCGACCGCATCCTGGCGCTACTGAGTGAGCACTTCCAGCATCCCGTCTCGATTTTCCCGGCCAGGGTCGCATTCCACAGGCGGGACCAGCGTCCGGGGGAGTCCGTGTCCGCCTACGCGGCGGCCCTCAGGCTTGCGGCGGTAAACTGCCAATGGGAGGACCTGGACACGGCCCTCCGAGACCGCATGCTGTGTGGCCTGAGGGACGAGGAGGTCCAGAGGAAGTTGATGACCCGCGACCATCGCCTCACGTTCAACGAGGTACTGCGGGAAGCCCAAGCAGCCGAGGCGGCCAGGAGCGGGGTCAGAGTGTTCAAGTCCCGAGGGGCCGCACCCGAAAGGGCCAAGTCACCCGTGCAAGCGGCCCGGCGGACGTTGGCGAAGACGGCCTGGCGGGCGCCCCGGGCGCCCACAGGCACGCCAGCGACCTCCGAGGAGTCGTCCACGACGGCGGACTCCTGCTCCAGCGAGGACGACGACGTCCAGAGGATAAAGAAACGCGGGGAGAAGCACCAGACCAGTGAGCGACAAGGCCGCCGTTGCGACGGCTGAGGGGCATCTCACGACAGGACGAGGTGCCCATTCCGGAAGGCCGAGTGCCACAACTGCGGCCGGAAGGGCCACATCGCCAGAGTCTGCAGGCGCGGGCGAACCGAGGACAAGGGCACATCGAGGCACCCTCAAGCACACCAACAAAAGGCGGCCGGCATCGGAAAGGTCTCAGCCAACGATGGCGCGGAAGGCGTGAACCGCGTGGGCCTGGAGCACCGGCGCTTCTTTGTAGAGGTACTGTTACAGGGGGTTCCAGTGAGGATGGAAGTGGACTCGGGGTTGTCCTACTCCATCCTGTCCCAAAAAGAATTCATGCGCATTCCCCCAAATGCGCGGCCCAAGCTGCGTGCCATGAAGTCACACTTACGGGACGTACAGGGCTATGGGATCCCAGTGTTGGGGGTGGGGAATTTCACAGTGAAATTCAAAA
Source organism: Bradypodion ventrale (assembly GCA_035047345.1). Classification (NCBI taxonomy): domain Eukaryota; kingdom Metazoa; phylum Chordata; class Lepidosauria; order Squamata; family Chamaeleonidae; genus Bradypodion; species Bradypodion ventrale. The sequence goes on along the minus strand of JAWDJE010000008.1, from coordinate 35,496,923 downwards.
ACTACACAGAGAAACTGCCCTTAGTGGTTCTCAAGGGGGGAAGATGCTGCCTTTTGGGAACTCAGTGGTTTGCTCCCCTGGGAATCAAACTGTCTGGCGTTAACGCCATAGCGACTGACCCAATGCGGGACGTGTGCGATGCGCACCCAGACGTTTTCAAGAAGGGGCTCGGGACGTACAAGGGGCCCCCAGTCTCCTTTGAGTTGGACCCAGAAATCCGGCCCATACGTCTCAAGCCAAGAAGAGTGCCCTTTGCCCTCAAGGACAAGATTGAGGCGGAACTGGACAAATTGGTGGGGCAGGGGATTTTGGTTCCAGTTTATTCAGCGGAGTCGGAGACTCCGATTGTTACAGCCTTAAAATCAAACGGGGAGGTCAGGATTTGCGCTGACTACAAATGTACAATTAACAAGGCCATTCGGCCAAATGCATATCCGGTGCCAGTGGTTAGCCACTTACTGGCCACGTTGCATGGGGGGAGGTGTTTCGCCAAGCTAGACCTGGCGCAGGCGTATCAGCAGCTCACAGTAACCCCAGCTGCTGCCGCTGCACAAACCATCGTAACGCACAAGGGGGCATTTAAGGTAACGCGCCCCCGGGATCTTCCAGTCCCTTGTGGAACGCCTTTTAAAGGGACTTCCAGGCGTACTCCCATATTTTGACGATGTTTTGATAACAGCGGGGAGCGAATCGGAACTAGCGAGAAGACTAGACAGGGTCCTTTCAGTATTCGAGAAAGCGGGACTTTGACTGAGAAGGGACAAATGTGTATTCTTTGCGAGGGAGGTTGAGTTTCTTGGGTTCAAGATAACCCCGGAGGGCATCAAGCCGTCCGAGTCCAAGGTTGCGGCTGTGCAAAACGCCCCTCGTCCCACCGCGAAACCGGAGCTGCAGTCATTTCTAGGGCTCCTAAATTTTTACCACTCCTTCTTGCCAAGGAAGGCATCCGTTGCGGAGCCACTGCACGCGCTACTAAAGAAAGAGGCGGTTTGGCGGTGGGGGGATAGGCAAGAGAGAGCCTTCAAGGAGCTCAAAGCGCTTTTATCCTCGGATGCTGTCCTGGCCCATTTTGATCCGAGGAGACCAGTAGTTTTAATCTGTGATGCGTCCCCAGTGGGGGTGGGGGGGGGTGCTGTGCCACGTGTTGGAGAGCGGGCGGGAAGCCCCGGTTGCGTACTACTCCAGGTCCCTTTCAAAGGCGGAGCGCAACTACGCGCAAACTGATAGGGAGGCCCTGGCCATAATCGCGGGAACAAAGAAGTTCCACGATTTCCTACATGGCCGCGAGTTTACGGTTGTGACTGATCACAAGCCCCTTCTGGGAATTTTTACTACAGGCAAGCCCACCCCACAAATTCTATCCGCCAGGATGCTACGTTGGGCAATTTTCCTTAACGCCTATCAGTATGAACTGGTCTATCGCCCAGGGAAGGAGATCTCCCATGCGGACGCGCTGTCCCGGTCTCCCCTCCCTAGCTTAGGAGATCCCGCATGCGAGGTAGAGCAGGACCACCAAGTCCTGCTGATTGTGTCCCTCGACTCACCCCCCATAGTCCCGGCTGACCTCGCCAAAGCCACAGCGGCCGACAAAATCCTGTCCCAAGTTAGTTCCTGGGTTAGGAAGGGGTGGCCCACAACTCCCCCCAAGGAGCATTTCAAGTCATTTTTCAGACGCAGAGTAGAGCTCTCCCTTGAAAGGGGCTGCCTGCTCTGGGGTCAGTGGGTAGTCATCCCAGAGAAGTTAAGGGCTAAGGTGCTGAAACTGCTGCATACCAGCCACCCGGGAATAGTGCGCTCCAAGGCTCTGGCCAGGAGCTACTTCTGGTGGCCCCAAATAGACGCGCATATAGAACACTTAGTGGGCACGTGTGAGAGCTGCCAGAGCTCTCGGCCCGAGGAGTCCCGGCTACCCCATAGAGAATGGGACACGGCCCGCGGGCCATGGTCCCGAATACATGTCGACTTCGCTGGCCCCTTCCGCGGGTCCATGTTTCTTCTGATAGTCGACTCCTATTCCAAGTGGCTGGAAGTAATCCCCATGACTAGCACCTCATCTGCTGCAACCATTAAACACTTGCGCAGGGTGTTCACTTGTTTCGGCCTGCCAGACATCCTTGTTAGCAATAATGCCAGTACCTACACTTCTGCGGAATTCAAGGCATTTATCGAGAGGAATGCCATCAGGCACATTACCGCTGCCCCGTTTCACCCCGCCACAAACGGTCAGGTAGAGCGCCAAGTGCGCACTACGAAAGACGCACTGCGGCGCATGGGTCCTGGTGAGTTGAACCTCCAACTGTGTCAGTTCCTCATCTGTTATAAGGCAACCCCCCTAGCATCAGGACTTTCGCCGGCCGAACTCCTCATGAGGAGGCGGCCGGTAACCCTGTTTGATCGGTTGGATCCAACCAGGGTGGAGGATGAAGGGAGAAATATAGTGGTAGAGAGTTCCAAAAGTTTTTCGGTAGGGGACCCGGTTCACTGCAGGAACTACGCGGCGACGATCATTGAACAAACGGGGCCAGTGTCCTATAGGGTCGAGACTAGCACAGGTCTACTCTGGAGAAGGCACGCTGACCAACTCAGAAGGCGAGTCACTAGTGAAGGGGAATCAGCGTTAGGGTCCTCCCCCACCCGCGTAACCCAAGGGGGAGACACGGCAGCGTCCTCGGGTACAAATGCATACCCTGGATTCTCAGCCGAGGAGGAGGATACTTTGAAAGAGTGGAATGAGTTTGACTTTACGTTACCGTACCAGGGGGGTGTCGCGGAGTGGTCCCCCACCCGTCCGAGCGAGAAGAGGGGTTTCAGTTCAGCTCCTGGTGCCTCCAGTCCCCCCAGCCCTTTTGCTTTAGAATACACCATATCTCCAAGCCCCCCGAGACAGGCAACAGGGGGAAATTCGCTCTCCTCATCCCCTAGAACTCCGGGCCAGGCAGCAGGGGGTGGCGCAAGCATGCCGGCTGCCGGCGAAAGGAACCGGGGGGAGGCAACAAGGGTCTCCTCGTTGGTCCCGAGGTTCGTACTGGGGGGGGGGTCCCCAGGCGCCACAAGCAACAGGCAGGGGTTCACATTCCAGCTGTATGTTCCGTTCCCTTCTCCCAATGCAAGGTTGTCGCAGAGTCCCCGCCAAACGACTAACGAGTCCCCCCTTTCCATTGCAGGACGAGACTCTGCGGAACTCGGAGCCCCTAGTTCCCCTGTGCTAAACCAAGCAGCCGCACGCCCCAAGCGCACGTGCGGGAAGCCACAATGGTTGAGGGACTTTGTCCCATCCTAGGGGGGAGGAGTGTTGTGTATGTAACAGTATTACTTTAAGAATGTATGAATGTAACCTGACAACGATTACAATGTAACCCAGCTGTTTAAGGAACGTGAGTAAGCTGCCCATAGAGGGCAGCTGCGAGCGATCAGCTCACATGGTTCACATTCCCCAAATCACCGGCAGCCACGGGAACCTTTCCCGCGCGAGGATCACCTGGAGAAGATGGGCGTGACTCAGAATGACGTCACGCCAGTAGCAGCCAATGAGCTACCGTGCAACAATATTCAAATGTATTTACTGCAGTATAAAATGAGCTGTACCTCCGCCATTACCACATGTTCATCCTGACCATCATGAAATAAACCTGTGTTTTAGCCCCCACTGCGGCTCCTTCTTTGTCTTCCGTGCAAGACACCAAACAACCTCAGGCTGCAAAATGTCTTGGTTCAGCTCTGAGAACAGTCTACTCTCAGGCAGTGTGTCTTGTCTGAAGGCCTATTTAGTCCACATCTAATTTAAAGATGTAGCACCAAAATAACTAAGCAGAAAGTATAAAGGCCTCAAATTATTCATTTGCAGGCAGTATTTATTTAGTGTATGGGAACCAAGACACCGGGACAGCCGAAGAGCTGGCTTAACACAACTTTATTACATGCTGGTCAGAGGGAACATGTGGTAATGGCGGACGAACAGCTCAATATATACAGTGGCTATACATTTGAATGTGGCTCCTTGACAGTCTATTGGTTACTGCCCGCGTGACGTCATTGTGGGTCACGCCCTTCTTGTCCAGGTGAAGGTGGTGGCGGGAATCTTCCCGCGCTGTTGTTCTTAGGTGAGTCTGGGCTAATGAGCTGGACGCTCGCTACTGCCATCTAGTGGTCACTAGCTCGCGTCCTATTAGGGTTACAGTGATGCAGCTGAGGGTTATCATGTTACAAGTAGAAAGGATACATTGGTTACACATGAATAGGTACATTGTATAAAGGTACAGTGTTTGAGAACACAACAATTTAGATAACAGATTGTGCACTTTAGGTCTACTGGAAACATGTTTTCCTAATGAGGTAAAATGTGGTGTATTTTGTTCATATAGCATTTCTGTTCTGTCTCTTAAAAATATTCCTTTTTGGGATTATAAATCTGATACTCTTCCCTTAAATCTCCAACTATTTCCTAACTTTATTTTTGTTGTTCAGTCGCACAGTCGATTCCGACCCTTTGTGACCTTATGGACCATTGCCCTCCAGGCACCTCTGTCCTCCACCATCCTCCTCAGCCCGCCCAGCTCTGTGCCCATTGTGTCTACAATACCATCTAGCCATCTCATCTTTGGCCACCCCCTTCTTCTTTTGCCCTCCACTTTTCCCAGCACCAAGGCCTTCTCAAGTGAATCCTCCCTTCTCATTTGATGTCTAAACAACAGCTTCATCTTTACTATTTGACCTTCTAAGGAGCAGTCAGGGTTGATTTCTTCTAAGATTGACCTATTTGTTCTCTTCGCTGTCCGGGGGACTCTCAAAACTCTCCTCCAACACCACATTTCAAAGGCATCTATTCTTCAGCGCTCAGCTTTCTTAATGGTCCAGCTCTCACACCCATACATTACCACCGGGAATACCATTGCTTTGACTATACGAATTTTTGTTTTCAAGGTGATGTCTCTAATTTTCACTATATTCCCCAAGTTTCTCATAGCTTGTCTCCCAAGAATCAGTCGCCTTTTTATTTCGTGGCTGCAGCCACCATCTGCAGTGATCTTAGATCCTAAGAAAGTAAAATCTGTCACTGCTTCTACTTCTTCCCCATCTATTTTCCAGTGACTGATCAGACCTGTTGCCATTATCTTGGTTTTCTTGATATTAAGTCTCAAGCCAGCTTTAGCACTTATGAGCTTTAAACCTCTCCAGGCCTTGCCTTCTTGGGTCTCCCCTGCCCAAAGGCTCCGACCTGTAGGTTTCCATAAGCCCTGTCCAGCCCAAGGCTGCAAGTACCTGGGTTCCTGCCTAAGGAAGTCCCAGCAAAAATTAAATAGGAGAGAATGAAACACAAAGTAGCATGAAGATTGGCTAAACTCTTATTTTACCCCTTTTAAAGATCAGGCAGGTAGTTGAATCAACATAGTTTATTTCTTCAGGTTCATAGGTAGCTCAAGATACAAATAGGATCAATATAGGCTAATCAAAATACATCAAGGTTTCCACATAACAGGCCTTCCTCACCCAAAGAAACATAATCTAACTATTTCTAAGTTACCATTATGAACAGCACCACCAGGGGAGTTGCTAATCCTCTGTTGTGTATTGAATGTAGTGTATTGAATGTATTTGTAACCACACGAATGGGTACAGGTAACACTGTAACCTTCTGTATGAGGACGCGAGCTAGTGGCCACCGGGGGCAATAGCGAGCGCCCAGCTCACATGGTTCACATTACTAAAATGCCTTCAGCTGCGCGGGAAAGATTCCCGCGCTCACCTCACCTGGACAAGAAAGGCGTGACCAAGGATGACGTCACTTGGACAGCAGCCAATGCCTGTCGAAGAGCCATATTCAACTGGATAGCCACCGTATAAAAAGAGCTGTTTGTCCGCCATTACCACATGTTCATGCTGTACTCCATGCAATAAAGATGTGATAGGCTAGCTTACAGCCGCCTCCATTGTCTTGATTCCCAAACACAAAATCCTCCATCTTGGTGGATTCCCCTCACCATGAGGTCTCTCTCAAGCAAAATGGCCTGAACTGCCCTCCCCCTTCTGCATCAGCTAATCAGCATCACAATAAAATTGCAAGAGGAAGTCAAGAGGCCCATCCTCAATACAGGGGCAAAACAGCTCCTCTACAAGCAGTTTAAGAAACAGAGAAATGCCATGTTTGATGACTAGTGACCTATTATTACAGCACTCTCCTCCTTCAATCCAATCAAGAGGTTCTTTAGGTCTTCCTCACTTTCTGCCATTAGGGTGGTATCGTCTACATATCTCAAATTGTTGATGTTTCTCCCAGCAATTTTGATCCATATTGTGATTCCATCAATAAAACATCTACTATCTAAGCCAATTGCTAGTATTAATTTAACAGCCTAGATTAGAAGAAATGGGAAAAGCGGCTTTTTCCGATTACTATCAGATTACAGCTTGCAGAACACGTCATCCAGAAGAATAACGTTTCCCATATCTTGTCTATAGAAATATATGACATTAAGTGAATTTGGCCATGGATACCATTCTCTGATAACTGATTGGAATTCAGTATACTCATACATGGCTTTCTTCTATTAGGAATAATTAATCAACCTGGAGATCTTTCTCACTCTCTGTTGTTAGTTATTACATATTAATCAGGGCTTTGTTTTTAAATTGTTGTTTCTTTATCAACTAGCTGTAAAGATGATTTACTTATTTTGGGAGCACCAGCAAAACCTGATGGTGTATTTGTTTAATTCAGTGCATGCCATCAAGTCAATTCTGACTTGTGGCAAACCTTGCTAGCGTTTTCTAGTATAGAATCAGCAATAGTTGACCATACCCTTCTTCTGAAGGCACTGCAGCTTACCCAAGGCTATACTGGTTGGTTCTCCTCCTGGGAGTCATAGTGGGGAACTGAACTCCCAACCTCTGATCCCACAGCCATATATCTAAATCACTGAGCTATTTAGCGAGCTGTATTTGTTTACTATCATAATATTTGTTTAGCATTTTTGCAGAAAGTTTTCACATTCTTCTGTGACTGGATAGTGTACAGCCTACATTTTGTATATTCGTAATGGTTAAACAACTATGGCTTCCTGTAAAAACCTGGAGAAACCCCATCTGAACATAAGAACATTAAGAACAGCCTTGCTGGAACAGGCCACAGCCCATCCAGTCCAGCATTCTGTCTCACACAGTGGCTCACCATTTCCTTCAGGGTATTCCCAAGCAGATGCCTTCACCTGCTTAGGATTCCCTGGAAATGGCATTGAGAGATACCCTGCCTATCTCTCCAACCCGGAGGTTGTCCTTAAGTGTCCATAATTATAGCCATTGATACCCTTGTCCTCCATGAACTTGTCTAATCCTTTCTTAAAGCTGTCAAGACTGACAGCTGTCACCACTTCTTCTGGCAGGGAGTTCCATAGACCAGGGATCCTCTGGGTGAAAAAGTACTTTCTCTTATTTGTTTGAGAACTAGTACCCAAAAGTTTCATGGAGTGTCCCCTAGTTCTAGTGTTATGCGATAGGGAAAACAGTTTTTCCTTATCTACTTTGTCCACACCATGCATGATTTTATAAACTTCAATCAGGTCACCTCTTAGACGCCGTCGTTCAAGAGTGAAGAGGCCCAACCATTGCAGCCTCAGATGGTAAGGAAGGTGTTCCAGTCCCTTAATCATTCTGGTTGCCCTCCTCTGCACTTTCTCCAGCTCCATAATATCCTTCTGGAGGTATGGCGACCAGAACTGTACACAGAATTCCAGATGGGGCCTCATCATAGATTTATAAAGAGGCAAAATGACACTTGCTGACTTATTTTCTATACCCTTCCTAATGATCCCTAGCATTGAGTTTGCTTTTTTCACTGCTGAGACACACTGGGTTGACACCTTCATTGAATTGTCTACCAGAACACCAAGGTCCCTTTCCTGGTTTGTCGCAGAGAGTTCAGACCCCATCAGTTTATAAATGTAATTGGGGTTCTTTGCCCCAACATGCATCACTCTGCACTTACTAATGTTGAAACTCATTTGCCACTGTTTTGCCCACTCCCCCAGTGTCGAGAGATCCCTCTGGAGCTCCTCACAATCTCTCACAGTTTTCACTACCCTGTATAATTTAGTGTCGTCAGCAAATTTGGCTACCTTGCTTTTTACTCCTACCTCTAGATCATTTATGAAGAGGTTGAAAAGCAGGGGTCCCAGTACTGAACCTTGGGGGACCCCACTCTTTACTTCCCTCCACTTGGAGAAGTGTCCATTTAGTGCTACCCTCTGTTTCCTGTCCCTTAGCCAGTTGCTGATCCAGGACAAGACCTATCCCTTTATTCCATATCTCTGTATGGACACATATAGGATTGTGAAAATTAAATGTAAGCTAAAGAATATGAGACTACATTTGATTTCACAATTTATATTCTAGGAAAGGTAAAATGATAAGATCCTGTGCATCACTTCTTTGAGAAGTGAGATGCTTTGGAGCCTTTATGTACAAAATTCTATTTTTTTAAAAAACAACCATCATACATTTGTGTTTGTTCCTTATTGTATAAGCCTGATGCATACATTTTTCCTGAAATCTGTACTTCTGTGGTTAATCTGGGGTACTGCAAACAAAAGGTTGTGAGTTTGATCCTGAACAGGGATTAAGGTTGACTGAGCCTACCATCCTTCTGATGTTGGCAAAATTAATACCCAGCATGTTGGGAGCAAAATGCTAAATAACTTGTGAACTGTTTAGAGAATGCACTAAGGGCCATGGGGTGGTATATAAGTGTGATTGCTTTCTTGTACTGTGGTGGGAGCAGTTCATTTTCTGATCAGTTTTTAAAAATAACCTTTAAACTGGAAAGCCCATGTGCTGCAGTGGCTCGAGTATTCTAAGTGGAACTTGGAAGATCAAATGGACACCAAGGGCTTCTGTAACCAAACCTATCAGATGTTATATCTGTGCATTGTCCCTAAATCAGATAGGTTTCCCTTGCTCGAAAGCCAGTTGTATCCGACTTTAGGGTTCAGTGCTCATCTCTGTTTCAAAGCTGAAGAGCCAGTGTTGTCTGCTTCTGCAGACGTTTCCAAGGTCATGTGGTTCCTATTTATCTACTTGCAATTTCTTGCTTTCAAACTGGTAGCCTGTGCTAATATGCAGTAGCTGAATCCTTGTTGCTCATTGTACTAAATTGTACTAGTTTTCCGTCCTTCCAAGGTTGGTAAAATGAGTACCCAGCATGTTTGGGGCAAAATGTTCATTAACTTGTGAACCACCCTAGAGAGTACACTAAGCATTATGGGGCAGTATTTAGGTGTGCTATAATTGTTATTGCTATATTGACTTGTTAGCAAAATTTGATGCACATTGTGTAAAATTACAACAAAGCACCACACGTTAAAATAAATACATTTAGAATCCGGGTGGTGGTGGTGGTGGGTCTTGTGTATTATATGCTATGCAGTTGAAACTGACTTATAGCAATTCTAATAGGGCTTTCAAGGTAAGTGAGATCTTTCAAGGTAAGTGAGTGGGTTTATCAGTTCCACCCGTTAGTTTCTATGGCTGGTCAGAGATTTGAACCCAGGCCTCCTGAGTCCTAATCTATCACTCTGTTCACTATGTCACACTCCTGTGCATGAGAGTAACCAAGAGAATGTCGTGTAACTAGAGCACCTTTGACTTGAGTTCCCTGAGGGCCCTATGGCACCTGCAGGCAAAAGGGAGATCAAGGTCGATAAAGGCACTAGCAGAAATGTCATTGTCTTCGTCAAAGACCATGACAAACAGGATCAACTGGTAGTTTGCTGGATCATTTGCTGTAGACTGGCAACCAATGTTTTTGGAATGCTCATTGTAGAGGTGTCCTAAATTTTAGGCATACTGCTATGTTTTGGGGTCAGCTGGGTTGACAGGGTACCTTGGTAGCATCCAGTCTTGCCTCTGCCCATTTCATTTATTTATTTATTTGTTCAATTTCTACACCACCCACTCAGCCAAGGCTGACTCAGGGCAGCTCATTTCCTTCTGGACCCTTCAGCAAAGTTTGCCTACCAAGACTACTCTTGCTGCCATTGCCTTTCCTATAATTGCATTTGTTCACTAGCCCCTTTTGAAATTTAATTTTAAAAACCCACTAACTTAACGGACAGAGATTTAACTGTGGCTCTTATGGTTACAATACCTGTCCTGGACTTTTGCCTGATTTTTTGCCTTGTCCCTCAGCCAGTGACTGAATCTTAGCATTTTGGTTGCTCGTTCTTCTTCTTCCATGTCTAGACCAGACGTAGAACTGGCAAAATGAAGCTACCATTTGATGGGTTCATTCTGCAGTTCCTTTCGCCAGACCTAGTATGAGAAAGATTAGCCAGCCACACAAGGTTGCCGTTACCAAGGTATGCCTGATTGTGGTTCAAAAATACCACAATCTTCGATTAGGCTCCTTCACTGTACCCCTTTGTTGCTCATAAGAAAGATATACTACTCATCAATAAAGCTTATTTTTGTTTATGTTCTTTCCACAATAAGGCCATGTTTCCAAAATAAAAAGGAACAGACACAATTATCAAGTTTATCACATCCAAGCCAACTCCCATTCCACATAAAAACTTGTTCATCTTCAAGGTGCCAAAGGACCTGGTTTGTGTGTGTGTGTTTTATAAATGACATAAAAAGCAAAACAATTATATCTCAGAGCTAAAACAGTCTCTAATTCACAATCCTTCACTTCAGTTCTTTCCTCCCTCCTTTCTCCACCATTCATTAAGACTACAGAGATAAAAATAATTAAGAAGTTAAAGAAAGTGAACAGGGGATGAAGTCATCCTCTATTAACAAATGTCAGATAAATTGGTTATAACGTAATTACTAGAAAGGGGAATTTAAAGCAAGTAACTCATTTTTATAACTAGTTATTTCCAAATTCTTGCCTTTTGCTGCAATTTGTTCCAGCTGATGAATTCTGAGGTTAAAATTTAAAAATCAATGAGATTTGATATCTGCATTTCTCTGGGCAGTAGGAGACATTTTACCCACTGATGTGATGGTCAAGAAAGCACTCTCACTCCACACAGAGAAGCTACTTATAATGACATAAAACCATAGAAACATAAAAAGCTGCTCAATATACAGGGTGGCCTGTAAATCCGTACCCGGCCATATTTATTATAATTGATTTCTTTTTTCTGATAAATACGGCCAATTTAAGCCCACTTACACTTGAAGAGCATATTGTGACAAGTACGTGACAAGTGATAAGTACCAGACAAATACTGGTGACTCCCTGGATACAATAAGTGGCAAATTTAGAGAAAGATTCAATAGGGACTTGCAGGCTAACCTGTACAATCGGACCAGGGCTCCATAGTCTACACTGACTGGCAGTTGCTCTCCAAAATTTCTCACCTCTAGATGGAGATACAAGGGGCTTCTGGCACAGAAAATATATGCTCTTCTATTATGCTACACCCTTCCCTTAAAGTTTACTATGCAACTGAATTCATCAACAATGAATCAGCATCCTCCATTATGCTTGACGGCAAAAGGCTAGATTGGAAAATGTTGCCCAAAGCATCCTGTTCATTCCACATAACAGTAGGACTGGCTAAGATTTCAAACAAGAGTCTTTTCCGACAATGTGAAGACATATTGGGTGATGAATCTGGCACCTTTTGCATATGAAACATGCGGCCAACCAATGGAGCACATCTCTTCTTTAGCTAGGTAGAGGCTAGATTGTATCAACTCCATTTATCTTCATTTCATAGTGCATACCTGTCAACCTTCCCGATTTGGCCGGGATTACCCCGTAAATTGACATCGATTGACGTCATAACCCGTCCCCCGCTGCCAAAACTCCGTAATTTGGCAGCGGGGGAAACGCTTTTTGCGCATGCGTGGAAGGGTTTTACCCCTTCCACGCATGCGCGGAAGCACTACGCAAGCAGCGTAGCGCTTCCACGCATGTGTGGAAGGGGTAAAACCTTTCCATGCATGCGTGGAACACGACCTGTGCACAAGCGATGTGCGCAGGTCCCATTTTTCCGGAGCCGTGGGTTGACAGGTATGATAGTGACATTGTTGTGTATGGAGTGTAATGTGCCTTTAAGTAAATGCAACTACACGAATGAGTGAATGTAACAATCTCTAAAGTAACATTGTAACCTTCTGTATGAGGACGCGAGCTAGTGACCACTGGGGGTAGTAGCGAGCGTCCAGCTCACATGGTACAAATTCTCCAAATGCCTACAGCTGCGGGAAGATTCCCGCCACTGCCTCACCTGGACAAGGGTGTGACTTGGGGTGATGTCACGTAGACAGTAGCCAATGGGCTACCGAGGAGCCACATTCAAATGTATAGCCACCGTATATAATGAGCTGTTCGTCCGCCATTACCACATGTTCCCCCTGACCATCATGCAATAAAGATGAGTTAAGCCAGACTTCGGCTGTTTCTATTGTCTTTGTTCTTGAACACTAAATATCCTCTGGCTGTACTGGCGCCTTTCCTAATCATTTGCTTCAGTATGTCACAAAGCTACATGTTATCATGGGGTACAGATAGCATAGCACACTCATGGCTCTGTTTCACAGGCATGTCCTCAGTGCTAAAGATGTTTTAATCCTCCGCTTGGAAAAATGGTGAAGAGTAAACGTAAGTCCTATTGAGTTCAGTGGATCAATGTTAAACATGGCTGGGCCCAGCCTAGCTGTACAGTATATCAAATCCACCCCTTTACAGTTGTGTTTGATTTTCACATATACCCCAATTTGTTGTTGTGCTACAACTTCCATCATCTCTAACCATTGGAACATGATGCCTGCAACTGATGGGGGTTGGAGTCAAGTAACATTTGAAGGGCACTGGTTCCCTCTTCACTGGTCTAATCCCACATTAAGATCATTTTAGAAAAAGTAGCAAGGATAGCATAGCAGGTTGGGCAACATGCAATGTCATACAGCATTATTGTCTTTATAGCTTGTTCATAAGATCCAAGGAAATTGTCAATCAAGTAGCAGACAAAACCATCAGGTTATTTTAAAATATTGTCTTTATCCCTCCACCCCGCAATCTCATTCCCGCTGTTCTTATTCTTCCTACCTGATACAATTCAAACTACATACCTGAGACACCAAGTGATACCAAGGAAAAGATGAAAAAGAAAGATAAGCAAACTGCCATTTCACCATACAATTAGGAGGCTTGTCCAGATGTTGTCAGAGCTGACATTTTTTGCCTCTTGGGCAAGAAATCACCCCATATTCCAAGCCAAAAGATGAGAATACACAATCCCCTTCATTGCTGCTGGAGATTGTAAACTGCCCTGCTTTATTCCTGAGACTTGCTGCTAAAGGGCCTGCCCACATGCATTGCTCAGGAGGGTGTGGCCATAGGTAAATCAGGCTGAGGCATAGGTTTGGGTAATTTCCATCTGGTATTTTCCTAAAGGTTGTGTAAGTGGCCTCCAAAGAGCAAAACAGAAGCTGGAGATGTATAGGATCCAGAGATGGTGTAATCAACAAGCCAGAGAAGAGCCAATTTGCAACAAATGTTATCATGGGGCACAGATAGCATAGCATACTCATGGCTCTGTCTCACAGGCATGTCCTCAGTGCTAAAGATCATGTTTTAATCCTCAAATCCCGGAATACAGGATCTTTCTAAAGATTGGGAAATTGTAACAGTCTTATTTTTGTTTATGTTCTTTTCACAATTCATGGAAAATAAGGTCATGTTTCCAAAATAAAAAAGAACGGACACAATTATCACGTTTGTCACATCCAACTCCCATTCTACATAAAAAGCTTATTGTTTAATAATCCTTTGTATGTAGTGCTGTATTTATGCAATAACCGAGAACCTCCAACTGTATTGGTCTACACAACTACAAAGCACCACTACATGTAAATTAAAAAGAAGGAATACAGACATATTTATCTTATTTCAAAAACTGATGTCAGATTAATCTTGGGCAATGGTGTAAGCATGGTGTCCCACAGGGACTGAAGCAGCATTGGCTCTGTCAAATCATTCCCTATCAGCTATCCAACAGCTCATGTCTCTTCAGATCCATCCACCCTTCAAAACCACCCTCTCTTTGTGTCTTATAGGGAGATTAACATATACAGTGGAACCTCATACAACAATTGCCCCATATAGCAATGAAATCACATAACAATTACTGTAGATTTTTTTTTGGGGGGGATGGTGTCCCTCATAACAATTTTCCCTATGGAAAAAAAATCGTCCAACAATTTTTCAATTGGAAAACTACTTAGCAAAAAAAAAAAAGTTGTGCGATGCATCCCATAGGGAAAATCACTATACGATGCATGTATCATATAGCAATTGTTTTGTACAACAACAAGCCCCTTGGAACGGATTAAAATTGTTGTATGAGGTACCACTGTACTTGTATATGGAAACAAAGGATTATGGAAAATATGTCAGTTAGAATTAAAGAGAACTGTTGTAAAACAATTTGGAGATGGTATATGACTCCAGTTCGGTTATGCTATTTTGATTCAAAATATACTAAAGATTGTGAGCCCAATTGCAGGCCAGAGATGTAAAAAAGGAGGTTGGGATGTATCTTCATTTATGGAAAGAATGTAACAACGTGGGGAAAAATGTGGAGAAGAGGGTTTTTTTTTCATCAATCAAATATTGTCTCTAAAATTGGAGATGTATCCTAAAGTAGCATTATTAATGGACTTTGGAAAGAAACACATAGAATGGAATAAGAAAGAAATGATTATTATAATGGTATTAGCTTTGAGACTGGTTATTATTTTAAAAATGGAAAGTAGATTGGGAATTTGAATTGGATGATTGGTATAAAGAGATATGGAATATGGCAATAATTGACAAATTAACTTGTGTTGAATTAAAATTTAAAAACGGATTAGTAAAAAAGACCCAGACTGGCCAGGTTATTCTGCTATGGTAATAGAGTAAATCATACTGCCAGTGACTCAACACCGATAGTCAGGCAGTAGTTAACCAACCTGAGAACCCTGAGGTGTGGTGAAGTACACAGGGAAGGGTGATGGACCCCAAATAGATTAAATTCCACTTAAATCCATCTTGGATTTAAGTTTAAGGGTTCACCCCACTCCTTGTAAGGGTTAAACCCTCTGCCCCCTAACACACCACATTGTCTTCCCCTTTAGCCAGCATTCTGTACCCACACTCTGGGCCCACACACCCTTGACACAGTCCTAGTACTCTCTGCCTGGTTCTACATCTAGTCTTGTTCTCTAATTAGATAAAACTAGGCCAAAGTCTGGAAGCTAGAAAGGTTTTTATTTTAATATGTATGGGATGGCTAGTTCGCAAATCATGCTCCTGTGCTATAAGCTTTTAAAACTTACTAACTATGCATTAATAAAATAATGTTTAGCACCCAAAACCTGTGGCATCCGCGGACACAATTAGCATACTGTCCCTGATAGAACCACGGTTTGGGAAGAATGCTCCCTTGAGCCTTGGTTCCGAGGGGACAGGAATTGGGGGAGCGGAATATTAGATAGGGTTTAATTCACCCACAGCTGACCTGACAAGCAGCTCGGACAATAGGAAGCTGAATGACTAACTCACTAGTCATGTAATAGGTAATATTGCACCCTCGGATTACCCTAAGTCCTGAACCAATAACAGCCACATATTTACCCCAAAATAATTTGGAACAATGGATTTCCCTGTCAGTGTTTGATTTGGTTAATTAACTTCCCCTGAAGAGTTTCCCAATTAACTCGTGTAAACATGTCATGTGGATCGCAGTTCTTTCTGACGCAGCCTGGACATAATATATACTGATGATTTTCCCTCATTAAATCACTGGTCTTCGCTCCATCTTGCCTCGTGTCTCATTGCTTGACCAGTCTCCTCCGGGACCCAACGGCCACTCCGCGGCCCCGATCCAACAAAAACCGTTGTCTCTGGTGAATTGAGAGCTAAGCTGTGCTGGGGAAGGATCTGGTGTCTTTGTCAAGCTACCATGCCCTAATGATGCATTCTACTTATGTCCTATTCAGACTGGGTGGTGCTAGAACAGCCAGTTGGTAACCCTTCACATTCACGCTAGCCCAAAGCCAGGCAGAGGAGTCTTGGGCCCAGAGTGTGGGTACAGACTGCTGGCGAAGGGGAAGATGACATGGTGTGTTAGGGGGCTGTTGTGTATGGAATATAATGTGCCTTCAAGTAATGTAACCACTCGAATGAGTGGATGTAACAATCCCTAATAGTAACACTGTAACCTTCTGTATGAGGACGCGAGCTAGTGACCACTGGGGGCAGTAGCGAGCGTCCAGCTCACATGGTACCAATTCTCCAAATACCTACAGCCGCGGGAAGATTCCCGCCACTACCTCACCTGGACAAGAAGGGCGTGACTGAGGGTGACGTCACGCAGACAGTAGCCAATAAGCTACCAAGGAGCCACATTCAAATGTATAGCCACTGTATATATTGAGCTGTTCGTCCGCCATTACCACATGTTCCCCCTGACCATCATGCAATAAAGATGAATTAAGCCAGACTTCGGCTGTTTCTATTGTCTTGGTTCTTGAACACTAAAGGGGCAGAGGGTTTAACCCTACTAAGGAGTGGAGTTAACCCTTACGGGATGGTAGCAGCTTCATCAATACTGGCCAAGGGCTGGGGAGGACTTTGTGTGCTAAAAGGGCTCAGGCCCAGAAACTGACTCGTGGAACTGGATCAGTAGTATGGGTGTGACACTGCAATGCATAAGGCAAATGGAAGGCCACTGCATTATTGTCCCCAGAACAATCTTCATGGTTGATCGCTATGAGGATAGCCAATATTAGGAATCGGATATGGCACTCGAAAAAGAAGTAAAAAAGATTGACTTCAGAGAAATATGGGGAGAATGTACAAATATGCATTAGTGAAAGGGAAAGGAGTAAGGCCAGCACAATAGTGTTTAATTTTGGAACAATGGGACAAATGTATAAAAAAAGTGATATAGAGAATAGCTAAATGAATGCATATAATGCCCCACTGGTGGTGGGTGTGGGTGTGTTTCTCTAAGTCTCGTCGAGAGACAATGTACATCTAAATCTGTAATTACACTCTTGTTCTTGGGTAGAGGCAAAGAGGTAATACCAGGCATTTTCAAAAGGATAAAATGGAAGGAGGGAAGTGTGAAGCAGAAATGAAAAACCACGAGTCAGTTGCCTCTCCTCAGGGCTCGTTCCACCGGCCCTGAGGATGGGAGGCAGGTGCGTCTCCTTAGCCTCACCGAGACTGCTTGCCGGGGGGCTTTAAAAGGGAGACGCTGCCTGGAGCCCTGCCGCCGCCACCGCGTCGCCTCTCCTCAGGGCTCACTCCACCGGCCCTGAGGATGGGAGGCAGGTGCGTCTCCTTAGCCTCGCCGAGACTGCTTGCCGGAGGGCTTCAAAAGGGAGACGCTGCCTGGAGCCCCCTGCCGCCGCCGCCGCGGCGTTGCCTCTACTCAGGGCTCGCTCCACCGGCCCTGAGGATGGGAGGCAGGTGCGTCTCCTTAGCCTCACCGAGACTGCTTGCCGGGGGGCTTCAAAAGGGAGACGCTGCCTGGAGCCCTGCCGCTGCCACCGCGTTGCCTCTCCTCAGGGCTCACTCCACCGGCCCTGAGGATGGGAGGCAGGTGCGTCTCCTTAGCCTCGCCGAGACTGCTTGCCGGAGGGCTTCAAAAGGGAGACGTTGCCTGGAGCCCCGCCGCTGCCGCCGCGGCGTTATCTCTCCTCAGGGCTCACTCCACCAGCCCTGAGGATGGGAGGCAGGTGCTGTCACATGCTCCTTCCCCTGGTCCCACTGGCCGGGGGAAATGGGGGAAACTGGGGGAGTGGACTGAGTTTGTTCAGTGCCTTTCTTGGGTATAGCTGGCCACAGACTTTTTCCTCCTCGCTATGTGGACCTTGGTCCCTTGTTTGCCCACCTTTGGCTGGTTTTCGATGGGAGGGAGGAGGATTGTGTGTGATGTTAAAAGATATTTGATGCTGATGTATATTTTTGAATTTGTTACCATGTGATTTGTACTGTTTATTATTGTTCTGCTATATTGTATTTTGGGATTATTGTATTGTATCAATTATGTTGTTTGCCGCCTAGAGTCGGCCTCGGTTGAGAAGGTGGGATATAAATTAAAATTTATTATTATTATTATTATTATTATTATTATTATTATTATTATTATTATTATTATTATTATTATTATTATTATTATTATTATTATTATTATTATTATTATTATTATTATTATTATTATAAAGGAAAGAACCCTGCCTGAAGGTTTGCAAAGCTGCTACCAGTCAAAGTTGGCAATACTAAGTTAGATGGACGAAAGGTTTCAATATAACATTAAGTTCCAAAGTTTGACAAATACAGACTATAGATAAGTGGTTGTGAACCTATGGCAGAGCCCTCTCTGTGGGCATGCGTGCCGTTGCCCCAGCATAGAGTTCACCCGGCCCTCTGCAGTGCGGACAGCAGCCTGTTGAGTTTGGGCATTCAGACTCTAAAAGGTTCACCATCACCGAGAGCCTCAAAAACTTGACACAACAGACAAGGCTGCAGCATGCCTAAAGGCTGTTCCTTAACAAAATTCCATCCCTCTTTCTGCTGGCTAATCATTAAGGATTGGAAAGCTTCTTGGGATTTGGGTCAAAACTGCACCTTAAAAGCCCCTCTCTGAAAAATAATTCTCATCAAGAAATCTTGACTTAAAAAAGGAAAGTACTCTAGTAATATCTTATTACTGTAATAATTGGAAAACATCTAGCCAGGAATTTCTGACTATGGAAATGAATTTCAGATTGAAGTGACATTAAACTACCCTCACCAGAACAAACCAAGAATAAAAATAAACCATGCTTTCAGGAGAGATGAAAATGCAGAGAAAATAAATATTGTATTAAACAAGAAAAAAGGGAACATCATCTGGAAAATAACAACAGCATTACATACGTTAAAGACAAAAATGCTCAGTTTGGAAGGCAAAGATACCGTATATACTTGAATATGTTGGACTTTTTAGCCCCCAAAATGAGGTCCAAAAATGGGACTAGACCTATACTCGGGTCAACATAAACACTCAGAAACATACCCACACAAATGTTTACATTAATTAATTTTACCGTATTTTCATGTATTTTAATTATTGAAACTCACTAACAGCTGCTGTATTTTCCACCCCTAACTTATACTTGGATCAATCTATTTTCCTAGTTTTAGATATCTAAATTAGGTACCTCAACTTATATTCGGGATGAGTTATAGTCGAGTATGTACGCTACTTCTATTACGCCACTTTAAAAATTTACAAATGCTAGTTTTTTGCCTGTAACAGGCAGGATACCACTTCTTTGTGGACACGTAGAAAAATAGAAAATAGACATGCAGAAAAATAAATACAAACTATACTCAGTGTATACTTTCTCTGTCCCTTATGTGCCTGAAAGTCCCCAAATCTCTGTTATGTATGTACAATGTTGCTTTAAGAGATGTTGCCTTGAAACATATGAATGTAACCTGACCACAATTACAATGTAGCCCAGCTGTAAAGGAACGCGAGTTAGCTGTCCATAGGGGGCAGCTGCGAGCGTTCACCTCACATGGTTCACATTCCCCAAATCACCAACAGCCGCGGGAACTTTTCCGCCTCCTCAAAGAACTACAGAAGAGAGGCGTGACCGGGACGATGTCACGCCGGTAGCAGCCAATGAGCTACCGTGCAGCAAGATTCAAATGTATTGTGTGACTGTATATAATGTGAGGTATCTCCGCCATTACCACATGTTCATACTGACCATCAATGAATAAACCTGTGTTAGTCCTTCCTGCGACTCCTTCTTTGTCTTCCGTGCACCATCTCCGGCTCCCTTCCCTGGCCCGTCCGGTCGGGGAAGGTGGGAGCCCAGCTGGAGCCGTTTTCTGACGCGGGGCTATGAATAGCCACCGCCAGCGAGCCCCGAGAGCCATGCACCATCTCCGGCTCCCTTCCCTGGCCCGTCCGGTCGGGGAAGGTGGGAGCTCAGCTGGAGCCGTTTTCTGACGCGGGGCTATGAATAGCCACCGCCAGCGAGCCCCGAGAGCCATGCACCATCTCCGGCTCCCTTCCCTGGCCCGTCCGGTCGGGGAAGGTGGGAGCCCAGCTGGAGCCGTTTTCTGACGCGGGGCTATGAATAACTGCCGCCAGTGAGCCCCGAGAGCCACGCAACACCTTCGGCCGCCCCGTCGGGGGAGGTGGGAGACCAGCTGGAACTGTTTTCCAAGGGGTGGAGGCTTTAGGGCTCCGGTGAGGATGTTTTCGAAACCAGGGGGGGGGGGTGTTTTATGGACGGGAGGGAGCTGAGGGTTTGGGTAATTGTTCTTGGGATTTCAGTACTGTATTTAATGGTATTTTGTATAATCTATATTTGTATTTGCTTTTGCACTTTGCATTTGGTGTAACTGTTTAATGAATTGTATTGAACATATTGTAATGTATTGTGATATAGTGTATTTTTGTGTGATTGTTGTGATATTGTTATGCTGTACTTCTAACTTGTAAACCGCACTGAGTTGGTCCTCGGGCTGAGAATTGCGGTATATAAATTAAAATTTCAATTCAATTCAATTCAATTAGCTAAAAAGGCTTCAATCTACATAGACACCGTAGCTGCAGAGGCATGGTTGGGTTGACCCAGAAATAATATATTGCTGGGAACTGTATATACCTATGTATGCACAAATGTGTGGTATGTTTAGACCCACACACTTACATAATTGTTGGCATTTATGAAGTATTCCTTTGGAGAATTATCATGATGATCCCTGGCCTTCAAAATATTCCACATTGATTCAAGGTACAATTAATTTATTGAGTTGTATGTTCTGAGATGTATAAAGAGCAATTTATTTAAATAGATCTGATTTACAGTAATTTAAATGCTGATTTAAATTACTTATACTATATTACTGCAAGCTATTAGGAGTGTCTATATATCCTACTTGCAGGATTCTTGGAAGGATATGGCTGCTCATTATATGAAATAGGATCATGTCAGGGGCAAGCTTGAATTTTTGCTGCCTCAAGGCAAAGATGAAATATTTTGCAAAGGATGGGCTCGTAATGGCCATGCTATGACATTTCCACAGGTTATGGGATACACTTCTATGAAGACTAAAGGAACTCCTATTTTTGCTCCTAGTGCTTATTAATTTTTGTTCAGTTTTTTTCCAAAAGCCTGACTTTTCCTAGTGAAGATGATTCAAAGAAAAATAATTTCCAGAATATATAACTTTAGTCTATAAAGTCCTATGCTTCATTCTTTACAGCGTCTCCTAGTCTCTAAACGGGCAAAGTGCTAAAGCAAAATTGCAGCTGAACATTAAGAACTACAGAAGAACTACACAACTTTAATGTTGACAATGAAAAAATTGAGATACAGTAGTGAATTTGTATATTTAGGATCCATCAGCAATCCAAATGGGGACTGCAGCCAAGAAATCATGCTAGAAAGGCATGAAAAATTAGAAAAGATTGAGTGTAAGGAAGCCAAAACAGAGATACTCGACCCGCTTGTATTTCCAATTATTAAGAGCAAAATCAAATTAGAAGATGGAGGAAGGACAAGAAACCTTAAGGATAGAGCCGAGGAGACCAACATACTCAAGTGGGGGCTGCTGGCAGACAACAACACATTGTGTGAATGTGGATACAGAATCTGGCTCATTTACTTGTCTGCCAATTACTGGCAGAAACATGCACCGATGAGGACTTACATTTAGTGTACGACAAAGTCAAGAAAGTGGCTTCATTTTGGCAGTCCAGGGCTTGATCGGGACATGAAAGAATTATCTGCAGATAGGAAAGTTGTACAGTAAAGAAAACTGACAAGAAAAAAAATGATTCATTTGAAATGTGGTGCCAGAGAAGGGCTTTGTGGATAACATGGACTGCCAGAAAGATGAACGAATGGTTTCTAGAGCAAATTAAGAGACCATATATGTCATATGAGATGGATAGATTCTGTAAAAGGACACAAGCTTGAACTTGCAAAAGTTGAGCAGAGCTGTTGAGTGCAGGACATTTTGGAGAGCTATCATTCATAGAGTCGCTATAAGTTGGAGAAAGACGACGTCAAGTAGCACCGAAAAACTGGCAGAAGAGTAAACAAAAAAAGAAGAAGAAGAAAAAAACCAAGAAACGTTGTGGCACCGTTAAGACTAATACAGGAGTTAGTCTTTAATGTGCGCTGGTGTCTAGTCATGCCTGCCACATGACCACGGAAATGTCTGCAGAAGCAGACAGCGCTGGCTCTTCGGCTTTGAAACAGAGATGAGCACTGAACCCTAGAGTCGGACACGACTGGCTTTCGAGCAAGGGAAAACTTTACCTTTACCTATACTTGCACAGACTAACATGGCTACCACCTCAAACATTCCTGTATTTACATTTTTTGGAATAGTAAGTCTGTGGTTCGGAACAAATAATAAAACAAAAACACTGCACTTTAAAAGGTCTGAAGGAGTGAACTTGATCCACGAAAGCTAACAGTAAAAGTATAGCAGTTAGTCTTTAAAGCGCTGCAGTGTTTTTATTTTATTATTTTTGTTTTCTGATATGCCTGCTTTCGTGAACGCTCTCATTTAAATACCAGAGTTGGTCTTTAAGGTGCCACACTTTTTTTGGGTCTTTTTTGTTTTGTTTACTCTCTGATATACTTGCACATACTAACACAGCTACCACTTCAAAAAAAAATAAAGAAAAAAATTGTCAGAAGCCATTTCTCCTCCCAATTTTCCCAGTCGCGCGCATGCGCAGAAAGCGCAAGACATGGCCGTTTGTTGCTCGGAGGCCGGGGCGCGAGAGCTGTCAGTTGGCTGGCGCCTCTCCCGGACGCCGCGCATGCGCAAGAGATGCCCGGGCCAGGGCTCTTGGGTGTGTGCGCGGCGCGTGCGCAGCAGCGGCCGTAAAATGAAGGTGGCGGTGGCTGGTTGCTGCCATGGCGCGCTGGACAAAATGTACGACACCCTTGAGCTCCTGGAGCAACGCTACGGCCAGACGCTTCCGGACCTGCTCCTTTGCGCGGGGGACTTCCAGGCCGTCCGTAACGTCGGGGACCTGCGCTGCATGGCCGTGCCTGCAAAGTATCGGCAGCTGGGAGGATTCGCTCAGTGAGTTTCCTCCCCCCCTTTTTTAAATTTTTTTAAATATAAACACACATTTTTCCTTTTCAGCATCTAGTCCCGTGATGGCGAACCTTGGCACTCCAGATGTTCTTGGGCTTTTATTTCCACTTCCAGGAGCGATGAGTGCAGCGCGGGCCAGATGAATTGCAGTAAACCCATTCGTGTGGATTCACAGGGTGCTTAAGGACTGCAGTGGCTCAAGTGGTTAAGATACTGACTGCCAGGCGGAAGGTCAGCAGTTCTGATTCCCGAGTACTGCAGGACGGAATGAGCTCCCGTCTTTGTCCCAGCTCCTGCCAACCTAGCAGTTCGAGAGCAAGAAATTGCAAGTAGATAAATAGGGACCACTTCGGTGGAAAGGTAAACAGTGTTCCGTGCGCTCCGGTGTCTAGTCATGCCTGCCACATGACCACGGAAATGTCTGCAGAAGCAGACAGCGCTGGCTCTTCAGCTTTGAAACAGATGAGCACTGAACCCTAGAGTTGGATATGACTGGCTTTCGAGCAAGGGAAACCTTATCTTTACACAGGGTGCTTGGGCTTCTGGGAATTGAAGTCCAAGAACATCTGGAGTGCCAAGGTTCACCATCACGGCTAGTCCCTCAGACTCGGAACCTGTTTTCGAGGCCAGGGAGGAGCAAACAGGCATGAAGCATGCTAAAGGAGAGAGTGCTTCTGAGCATGTGCAGAGTTTAAATTCCCTCGCCGCTTACCTCACCCAGGCTACTTGTTTGATGAATTCTTCGTAGTCTTCTTGTGTCCTATCCAATTCCAAATATTGACGATCATCATTGCCGTGGGAACAATATAATGCAGTGGCCTTCCATTTGCCTTCCGCATCGCAGCGTGACATCCGTACCACTGATCCAGTTCCATGAGTCACTTTCTAGTCCTGAGCCCCTTTGGCACACAAAGTCCTCCTCAGCCCCAGGCCAGTATTGACGAAGCAGCTACCCTCCATCAAGATGGATTCAAGTGGGATTTAATCCATTTAGGAACCATCACTCTTCCCTGTGGACTTCGGCACCCAAGGCCCTTAGTCCACATGGTTGTCAGGTAAGTTAACTGCAGCCTGATGATTGACAATGTGTTGCTGGCAGTATGGCCTACTCTATTATTATAGGAGCTGGCCAGGGACTGCAGTGGCTCAAGTGGCTAAGACGCTGACTGGGAGTTCGAAAGCAAGAAATTGCAAGTAGATAAATAGGGACCACTTCAGTGGGAAGGTAACAGCGTTCTGTGCGCTCCGGTGTCTAGTCATGTCTTCCACATGACCACAGAAACATCTGCAGAAGTAGACAGTGCATAGCTCTTCGGCTTTGAAACAGATGAGCACTGAACCCTAGAGTCGGATACGACTGGCTTTCGAACAAGGGAAACGTTTACTTTTATAACCTGGCCAGGCTGGCAACTTGATAAATAGCAATAGCAGTTTATTTATTTATTTTTATACCCCGCCCTACTGGTGTAAGCACCACTCAGGGTGGCTTACAGTGTGAAGCAAATACAACAATAAACATCTATGACGGAGCCTGGGCTCAACCAACCAACGTCTCTGGAGCAGATGCAGCAGCTTATATTCCACCCCCATAGTGTTTAGTGCACTTTCTGGGCAGTTCACAAGATAATTAGCATTTTGCCTGCAACATGCCTAGACAGTACTCATTTTACCAATCTCAGAAGGATGGAAGGCTGTGTCAACCTTGAATGCCATCAGGATTGGACTCACAACATCAACAGTTTTGGCTGCAATATTGCAGTTTTAACCACTGCCCCATCAGGGCTCCTCTACCTATCAATCTTAGTGTGTGCCTCTAATCTGTCTAGTAGGTAACATTCACAAATATGCGTGCATGTTTTTGAACCTGTTTTAGCTCTCTATGGGAGTGTAAGATCTTTGTAAAATTTCTGAATTGTAAGTTATTTTGGAGTTCCTTTTGTATCAGAAAAAATACTCAGAAATAGGATATGTATAATATATCTTCCAAACGTAAGCTCTGAGCAGCTGAAAATGTTTCTATTGACACCTAATTTCTGTCTGATGAGGTCATGTCCAAATTTCAGATGGATTTCTATGTAGAATTGTCTGACGCTGGCTTCGTAGGTATAAGGAATAATCTGTATGTACTCAGAGATACTGCTCTGTGCAATCAGTTTGTGTAGTTACATTGCTAAATCTGACATTGGAAACTTGTGCATGCCACACATTTTGAAAGCCTGTGCCAGAAGACCGTGTGGTCAGATCCTCTGCATACATGGAAAGGGACTTTTAGAGAAGATTTTAGTAATATACAAGTCCCCTGGGAAGACGCACCTAATGTAGCAGCAAACCTAACTCATTGGAGGCAACCATCTTTCATTTCTTTTTTCATTGTTCTAACTTCCAAGCTATCTTAACCTATAAAATCGAGGGTTAACCATTGGAACTTTGCATAGGCTTCTTAGCCAGGCCCCACTAGCCTGCACCCTCCATTTGTGCACACGCCTGAACTGGCTACACAGGTAAACGCAGGATTGAGAATTGTGCCAGGGGGGCAAGATCCCCACAAACGTGAAAAAAGGGAAACAACTTCATTTCCCAACGTTCTTTGCGCCGTGCCGTGCCACAGCCAATCAGGCTGAGAGGCGGGAGCACAAAGAACGTGGGGAAACGCGCCGCTGCCAATCAAAAACCACCCGCACAAAAAAAAACAAGCACAAAGGGCAAAAACTACAATCCCCAGTGTCCTGCGTGCCATGAGCGCGCAGAACGGTGAAAAATGTGCCATGCGAAAAATTAAAATACAAAATGCACTGGCTCAGAGCAAAACAGCCCACGTTAAGGAAATCCCCATCCCGCAGATGGCCTTCCTTAACGTTGTCCGGCAACAGAGGCCACGCCGCGTTAAGGAACTCCCACACCCCGCAGATGGCCTTCCTTAACGCGGTCCGGCAACAGAGGCCACGCCGTGTTAAGGAATTCCCCCACCCCGCAGATGGCCTTCCTTAATGCGGTCCGGCAACAGAGGCCACGCCGCGTTAAGGAAATCCCCCCGCCGCCGCCGCTGCCCTTCCTTCCCACGGGCCAGGCATCAAGCCCGGCACGCGAGAAGGAAAGACACCCCCCCCGCTGCCGCCGTTGCCCACCACCACATGGTATTTCCACGGGCCAGCCACTGAGGCCGGCCCACGGAAATAGCCCCACCCCAACACAAACAAGAACATTCAAAAATAATCAAAAACAAAAATAATAAACATAAAAAGGAAACACAAAAACATCCAAAAACAATCAAAAATAAACAAGGAGAAACACACAGAAACCCCCCCCCAAAAAAAAACCCAAAACAGAAAGACACCCCCCGCAGCCGCTGCCCACCGCCACATGGTATTTCCACGGGCCAGCCACCAAGGCCGGCCCACAGAAATACTCCCACCCCCAACACAAACAAGAACATTCAAAAATAATCAAAATCAAAAATAATAAAAATAAAAAGGAAACACAAAAACAACCAAAAATAAACAAGGAAAAACACACAGAACCCCCCCAAACAAAAACCCAAAACAAACCCCCCTAACAAAAATAAACCAGAGACTTTACCAGGAGACGTCCTCCCTCATCGACGACCAGAACTGAAATGAGACAAGGAGTAGACTACCGGAAGAAGATGCGACACCCACAGGCCAGTTGAGAAAAATCAGTCAAAATTAAAAAAGTTACTCAACAGCACCACCCAGTGGCCACAGGAGAAATAACAGTCAAAATATCCAAAATAATCTCAAAGATTTAACAAAATGAAGGAAATAACATTTTTTTATTTTTTAAAATTTAATAAATTTTTTAATTTTATTTCTCGATACACATCCAATAATTAAAAAACATGAGATAACACACAGAACAATATAAGAAAATAAAAGACAAAATACACAATAATATAAATAAGCAGAGAAGGAGAGAAAAGAAAAAAAAAGAAACAGAACAAAATATCACCACGTGCTATATACAATGCTACGGAGACAGAATTTCCCCTTTTATCTATTATCGTCTCAAAAATGCAATGTAATCTGGCACCGACAGTTGCCCATGACCATTAATCAAGGTATAATCTATCAAACATTTCCAAATTTCCTGAAATTTGCTTTCTTTAATTAACCCTTTTCTTAAATTTAACTCCCAGGTGAGCTTATCATTCAGCGCAGTATTCCACAACTCCTTATACCAATCCTCTATTTTTCGGGTAACATCACATTTCCAATATCGCGCTATACACTGTCTAGCACTGGATAACATAATTGCTAATAATTCCCTTTTTTGTTGCTCTACCACCTCCACATCTGTTAACAAAATTAAAATTACATCCAATTTCATTCTTACATCTAGAATTCTCCCAATTTCGTGTTCCACCTTCAACCAGAATGACTTCGTCTCTTTACACCCCCACCACATATGCTCATATGTTCCAATTTCCCCCTTACACCTCCAACAAAATTTTGACTTTGTATTGTCAATTTGGTATAGTCGTACCGGAGTCAAGTACCACTTCCACAATAATTTATAATTGTGCTCTTTTATTCTTACAGACAAAGACCTCATTATTCTCCTTTTCCATTTAGCATTCCACTGCTGTCTGAAATTATGATATTCAAATCTAGCTCCCATGTTTCTTTTAAAGCTTTCTGATGCTGATCTGAGTCATCTAAAACCTTATATATTTTGCTCACTAACCCCTTAACTTTTACCTGCCCACTTTTTAGACTAAGTACCAACTCTTCAAATTTCATCCGCTCCCTATCCAAGCTCGTTTCATCTAAATATCTTTTATTCCAACTGTCAATAGACATCAATTGAAGCCAATTCAATTTAAGTTGTCTTCCTATATCTAACTTTCTTTCCTTGTCTCTACATGCTGTTATCCAATCCTTTAATAAAGTTATATTATTCTTATTCAATACTTCTTCTAATCTCCTATCCATTCTCAGTGGGAATGATTTCATATCACTCAGGCCTAATATTGGGGACAACCCTGGTGCCAATTTATTTTTCAATAATGTCCAAGTTTTTAAAAGAGCTTTTAACAATTTATTTGTAACTTTTAAAAACATTCAAAAATATCCACAATAATCAAAAATAATTCAAAAATAAATAAATAAGTTTTCACTAAAAAAACCAAAAGCAAACATCTAAACACAGTAAAAAACATTGAGTTTAAAAAAAACATACACTTACACATTTTAAAAATTGTTATCCAAGGTACAACTATTAACATAAATTCACATAGTAACACATTATTTTTAAAAATACAATAATTGAAAAAAATTATATCAACCTTTCCTCTTTTTAAAATCCAAAAAAAAGGATCACAGTTAAAAACAGTCCGTGCGTATAAATAAACATTAAAAAAACAATTACAGACTAACCTCATTTGCATAAACATAAAAGAAAAACCTTACAACACCATTTAAAACAGCCCGGCAACGCCGGGCAACCTCTGCTAGTTATAAATAAATCAGGACGTGACATGGATAAAATCTACCAGGTTTGTACATTGCCTGGGCTACATTCTCCCTACTGCCT
This sequence comes from Bradypodion ventrale, assembly GCA_035047345.1. Classification (NCBI taxonomy): domain Eukaryota; kingdom Metazoa; phylum Chordata; class Lepidosauria; order Squamata; family Chamaeleonidae; genus Bradypodion; species Bradypodion ventrale. The sequence goes on along the minus strand of JAWDJE010000008.1, from coordinate 35,468,248 downwards.
CATAACCTGATGGTACAGTACATGCTCGTGTAGAATGTCTCATTTTCAATCCGTTGCATTCTTATTCTTCTTATGTCCTTGTATGCAAGGGCACATATTGGGCCATCAGTTGCCTCCAACGAGTTCAGTTTGCTGCTACATTCGGTGCTTCTTCCCAGGGAGGACTTGTATATTGAGTCATCTGGCCACCTTGAGTCATTTTACGATGAGGAAGGCGGGATAGAAATACCGCAAATAAATAAATAAATAAATAAATAAATAAATTAAAAATCTTCACTAAAAGCCCCTTTCCGTGTTTTCTTTAGTATACCTGAACCCGGTTTCTGTTTGCCCCCTTGTGGTACCCAGTCAATCTCTATTTTCAGATGCAATCTCAATATATGCCCTGCAAACCTAATTAAAAACCTTTGCATTGCCTGTTTAAAAAATTAACTTTGGGCACCTGTGATCTCCAGTTATTTTGTAGTCTTTGGCTACTATCAAACCTATGTAGTATAGCCATTATGGAGAGGTCATGAGAGCTACAGCCCCCCAAAATATGTAGGGATTCAGTTGACCAATTGCTGTCAAATCTGTTCCAATTTATGTCAGTCCTTTCCAAGGTTTTCTCAGTATAAAATACTCAGACCAGGTTTAGCACTCACTTCCTCAGGTATGTACTCTGGTACTGTGGATCTTACCCAAGGCTATGCAGGCAGGCTGTTCTCTTGGGAGACACAGTGAAGAATTGAATTCCTGACTTTTGGATTCACAGCTAGGTACCCACTTCAGTGAGCTATCCAGTCAACATATGATTTCTTCTTCCGGGTCTAGGCCAGACATGAAACTGCCAAAATGAAGCCACCTTTTGGTGAGTTCATTCTGGAGTTTCCTTTGCCTGACCTAGTATGAGAAAGATTAGCTGGCAACTCAGGTTGCCATTACCAGGTTAGGCCTGATGGTAATTCAAATATACTACACTCTTCGAGGAGGCTCTTTCTGTGTACCCCATCAACATGATTAGGTAGACAATGAGTTATATTATCCTTCCCCAACCTGGTACTTTTTGAAAGTCTTAGATTAAATGTATCAAAGAGTAAACTAAACAATAAAAAAGACAAAAAATGTGGCATAAAGACATATGTCTGACAAAATGAACTTGATCCACGAAAGCTCACATTTAAATACAGGAGTTAGTCTTTAAGGTGCCACAGTGTTTTTTTTGTCTTTCATTTGATGTTTTGTTTACTCTCTGATATGCTTTCACAAACAGACATGGCTACCACTTCAAAAACTTTGACTAAATGAAGTTGAACTCTTATAAAAACAGCTGGAAGTCAGTACAGTAAGGGAAGCTAGGGTAGATATAGAGATAGCTTAACAAAGCAATTTTCTTTTACCACTGTTTATTCTGTTCTTGCAAGTCCTGAGCATGGGAAACTTTCAGTCTCTCACCCTTTGCTAATGTCTGATTCTCAAGGTTCTCTCATACTTAAATTTAATGGTTTTAGTAATGTTGAATACAAAGATGCTGGATCCGTAATACTTGTGACTGAGCCCACAAACTTTTGTGTCTTCTCATAGGTACTATTCTGGAGAGAAGAAGGCACCTGTCCTAACAATCTTCATTGGAGGCAACCATGAGGCCTCTAACCACTTGCAAGAGCTACCCTATGGTGGTTGGGTGGCACCAAACATCTACTATCTTGGTATTCAATTGAATTATTTCTTTCTTCCTGGTTTGAAATGTGAACAGAGTTTGAAGAGTAAGAGAAAGCAGGATTGCTAGTTTGTGGTTCCAGTGTATGGCTGAAAATAATTCCATTGCTGTGGCATAGCTGTAATAGATAAAGGCTTTGATCTGGACATGAAAGAAGAGGCTAGGTGGGCAAAGATTAAGATCAGGGCAGAACAGGATACATGACTTATAAGGGGCCAAGGCAGATCAAAAGGCGTGCAGTAGCCACGTTTGTTATTCTACAGAAATGTTCTGGAGTGAAATGTCTATCTTTTTATTTCTGCCTGAGCTCTTCTGCTTATCACTGCCAAGTTTCTTTGTGCGGACTTCATTTCTTATCTAAAATAACTGTCTTAGTTCTCCTGAATCCAGGATTCAGCCAGAGAATCTTGCTAGGCTAAGCTGCTCTCCTGAATTCCTGGTTTTTAGCCTAGGACCTCTGTTAGCCTGTTCTCTCTTCTGGTCCTTGCCCAAGATTTCCCTCACATTGTTTCAGCTGGAGTTCCAATGCTCCACAGCCTCAAGATGGTTTAATGAGAATAAGGAGAGGTAACCTTTCTCACACCTAATCTATCTTTATATTTTCCCTGCACATTCATGAGTCCCCAATCTACCTTCATTTGTGTGTGTGTGTGTGTGTGTGTGTGTGTGTGTGTGTGTGTGTGTGTGTGTGTGTGTGTGTGTGTGTGTGTGTGTGTGTGTGTGTGTGAATAGTCTCTTCAGGCAATGAAGAACTTTGCAGAGCAGTTTGGATCTCAGAGCTTTCTAAGCCATGCAAGTTTTCTTCTTGAGTACTTTGTTGTTGAATCTTTGCTCTATTTTTATTCTTTTAGTAAAGGTAAAGGTCACCTTTGCTCAAAAGCCAATCATATCTGACTCTAGGGTTCAGTGCTCATCTCTGTTTCATAGCCAAAAAGCCAGCGCTCTCTGCTTCTGCAGACGATTCCATGGTCATGTGGCAGGCATGACTAGACATTACCTTCCCACCAAAGTGGTGTGAGTGTGATATACCGGTACTTAGCCTAATCTGTTTCAAGGCATGCATGGTTATAGTTCAAAGTTCCCTTATGGGCGTGAAGTTACATGTATAAGTTCATACATGTGCTCTGAGAGCACATCCAGTAGCAGGTTCCCTGTAGGAAATGAATGGAACCAAGATTGTCTTGTTCATGAAATAATTACTTTTTAAAGCTGACACATAATGGCCAGATATCATATAAAGCTCAATTAATAACAGATATGGATGGTTAGTGAATGAGATTCAACCAGCAAATTTGGCCCATAGCTACCACGGCATGGTATCTTCTTCTGTGAGACAGATACTTTGGTGGGGAAATGTACATTGGCTCTCATGGGGAAATAACTTGCAATTATTAACAAATCTTGTGTTTCAGGATATGCTGGAGTAGTAAAATACCGGGGAGTAAGAATTGGTGGGCTCTCCGGCATATTCAAATCTCATGATTATAGAAAAGGTATGTCTAATGCAACATTACGGGTTCACATTTTCAACAAATATACTGTTCAGATCTGATACATATGATGTACCTTGTGCTCAAATGTATTGACTTTGTGGCTGTGGGAATTGTAAAGCCCAGTTCAGGTGTAACAAGAAAACATGGTTAATGAAATGGAACCTGACAGTGTGGTTGGATTTTGATTTATCTGAACTAATCACAGTTAAAAGTAAGCCATAGGTTCCTGAGTGCAGATGTGATAAGAAATGGCAATTTATTCAAATGGATGCAACTCATCACAAGATAAGATTGCTTCTGAATCATGGCATTGCCAACTGGTAGGGAGTAAGCCAATTGTTTAAAATGGGATGCAGAGAAAATTTTACATTAACTGCTTTGGAGGAAATAGTATCTGAATTAATTAAGTAAATAACTTACATACTTGGTTGACTTGTACTTCACACATCTAGTTTTACATGGCGGATCGAAGTATCATCTCCCACTATTTCCGATCCCCAAGATTTTAGCAGCCTCTTGCCACCGGGAGGTCCTACCGCCACCGCAGCAGTGTCCAATGGTGCATGGGGGACCTGTGTTTCCAATGCTCCTTTAGCCATTTCAAATATGACAACGCAGTTGGCTTCATTCGAAGTTGGCCATGTTAGAGCAAAGCACTGGCCAGGTACATTGCTCGATTACCCAACCCCACTTAGCTGACCTGCGGTTCCAGAATGGAGAACCATTCTGGATCGCTAGCCGACACCTTTTGTGGCAAGGTTGAACCTGCCAGGGGAATACACACTGCCACCATAGCTGTCAGATGGCCAGGGACACTTCTGCGCCATGTTGAGGCATGAGTTGGGATTTGCAGCAGCATAAATTAGCCACTTTCATAAATTAAGTCCATTAAGTTTAGCTGCCATCTAAAATTATACAATTCAGCAGCACTTTTGCTGTGCAACGTCTAGAAAGCATTTTGATTAAAGGGCTAAAGTAAGCTTGCATTCAAGTACCAAGCGTTATGGCTCAGCCATTTTCAAAGGTTGTACATACAGTGATACCTCATACAACGTCCAGTCTTGGTTCCACAAGTTTGGACTTTATACAGATTTGGACTTTGTATGAGGCATGCAAAATCCTAGCCGCGATGCATCATACAAAGTCCAAATCCTTGCCACGATGCCTCGTACAACGTCGTTTCCATAGAGATACATTGTACTGTAACAGCACAGACTTCAGGGCAAAGTCAAGGAAACAGACAGGAAACTGGCAGAACTTTAAGAAATCATTGTCTAAAGGCTAAATACATTACAAAAACATGTCAAACAACCCTGATTGTCCAAGAACCTGAAGAATGCTGCAAAAATCCCAGAAATGCTTCTAAAAATTCTGACGAAAAAAATCCAAAAAAATCCAAAGTCATTCTCAAAACCACTCCTAACCACTCTTCGCCTTATGCAAAACCCACAAGAGCAATGCACGCATGTGTCCTGCCTTTTATCCTGCCCAGACACAATGCAACCTGGGAAAAACCCCAATGCCTCATACAAAGACTTTGTATGAGGCAACTTTTTTCAAGGAATTAGGTGATGTTGTATGAATTCGATGTTGTACGAAGTGGACTTTGTATGAGGTATTGCTGTACATGGTAACTAGAAGGGTACCAGCATTCGCCACACAGATGTAAGACATAAATGGTATTTTTCTATCAGTATCTGACTCCTATAGTCCTTTTATGCTCACTAAAGCTAAGCTATGCTTTGGTTACAGTATCTTGGTAATTTATTTGGATCCATTTTCTGTTTTTTTGATTTGCTTCAGGTCACTTTGAATGTCCTCCATACAACCAGAGCACAGTAAGAAGTGTTTACCATGTACGAAACATTGAAGTCTTCAAACTTAAGCAGGTTAGTATCAGTTACTAATAGTGTATTTCACTCTGGCTATACGTTGAGATCGTTATGGTCACCTCTTCCTCCTAAAAAGAAAAGCATTTTAGTAAAAGATGATTGGTGTTACATTGAGGGCTTTCTCATTGTTGGACCCACACACCCCTTAAAAATAATAGCTGAAATCCTGTTAGTTATCATAGTAAGTTGCAACTAAAATTGCAACTATTGCAACTAAATTGCAACTATTGCATCAGTTGAAATTTATGGAGAAACTGACCCATGAAATCCTCATTGATCCAGTATACAGTAATACCTCGGATAACGAGCACATCGCATAACGCTAAAATCGGATAACAACCTGCTTTTTTTGGGGGGGGGGGATTGCATCGGATAACGCTATTTTAGCGTTATCCAATGCGGTCGTGTTTGGCCCTCCGGAAAGGGAACCGGCCAAGTGCCTGGCTGCATCCCTTCCCGGAGGGCCGGCGTTCCGTTCGCCACCTGCCTTCTGGAGTGAAGCCTCCCGCAATCCCCTTCGCTGCCCTCAGCTTACCGACCTCAGTCAAGTCTTTTCTCCATCCTGCTCACAGGAAGCCAGACGCTCCACTTCCTTTGGCACCAACGCTCATTTCCACCTCTTCTGGAAGGTCAGACAGAAGGACACTCTACACTCTCGCTCTTCCTGGGCGTATGTGCCGAGTGTGCCTTCTTCGCCTTGCCTTCTCTGGAACGCTGGTGCCACGTTGGTGTTGGGCTTCCTGTGAGCGGGACGGAGAAAAGCCTTGACTGAGGCCAGTAAGCCGAGGGCGGTGAATGAGATTGTGGGAGGCTTCACTTGGGGCAGGCTTGGGCGCTCTGGGCTTTCTACGGGCGCTCCGTTCAGCAGAGGAGACAAGGCAGCCGGCGTACGGGCGCTCCATACGCCGGCCGCCTTCCGGAGAAGGCAAGACGGAAGGCCCACCTTCCCTTCCCCGGAACGCAGCGGCCGAACGGGCGCTCCCTTCGGCCGCTGCATTCCGGAGAAGGCAAGGCGGAAGGCCCGCCTTGCCTTTTCTGGAAAGCAGCGGGCTTTTTAAAACTGTTATCCAATGCATGTATCGGATAACGCTAAAAATCAGATAATGCTAAGAATTGTGGAATCAAGTTTTGGCGTTATCCGAGGTATTACTGTATTACTTACTACATTAAGGAAGAGGAATCCAAGCAATGTTTGCCTGGCAGAGTTGCTCTTCCATCAATTACTATGCAAAACCATTTCCCTTCCCAGACATAGTAGTAAATGTAATTTTCCATGGTTGCTTGTTTCTTAATTGGAGTTGGTAATTGCCACCTGTTCCTGTTGTACTAAGCCTTCCAAACTTGGTCCCAGCAAACTAGCCAAATGAGCCTTTTCATGCATATTTCTCTTTGGGTTATCAACTGTTAATATTGTGGCCCGGTACAATAGTACTCTGGATCAGAGTGGAAAGAGAAGTTGCATCCTAAATGGCATCTCTCCTACAGAGCATTGCTTTTTAGAACTACTGGTATGTTGGTGTTGGACCGTAACAAAGATTGATTTGATTGGTAAGAGTAAATTACCATATTTGAGCATCATATTAACCATGCTTTAGCAAGGATTGGTAGTCTTGTCTCACCTGGGTCTCAGTTCTTCAAGGGGACAATTTTAAAAAACTTTTGCTTTTACTCAACTATTTATCATTTTGCTTGGTCTGAAAACCATCAGAGTCATGCAGATCTTTGTGTTTGGACTACTATTCCCAGAATGCCCCAGGCAGGCAGCTTTAAACTGAGGGATAAACTGGGAGAACGATAAATGGTGAATATTTGTGTCCTTCCAGACACTTGTTAGCCCTGGCCAGTACTGTATGTCCCATGGTCAGGGCTGATGGGAGTTGTAATCCAGTAACATCTGGGGCCATAGGTTTCCCACTCCTGGGGTTAAGCAGTGGATTAGTGTGACAACTGAATGCAATCAGCATTTTACTGGCTTTCCTGTCTAACTGTAGCATGAATTCAATTTATTTATATGAACATCAGTCACGCCTCATTTGTGCTGCTTTAACAGCTGAAACAACCTATGGACATATTTATGTCTCACGATTGGCCAAGAGGTATCTACCATTACGGAGACAAAAAAATGCTGCTTAAAAAGAAATCCTTCTTTCGCCAAGAAGTGGAAACCAACACTTTGGGAAGTCCTGCAGCAGCAGAGCTTTTGGCGCACTTGCAACCTACGTACTGGTTCTCTGCGCACTTGCATGTGAAGTTTGCCGCATTAATGCAGCACCAGGTAAAGGGTTGGGTCATCTTACTTTGCATCTGTCACAGATTATGGTTACTAGAGAGTAGACAAAACAGAAGAAAAAAAGAAAAAATGTGGCACAGACTAACACGGCTACCACTTCAAACATTTCTGATTATGGTTATTATTTTTGGGTAAAGATAATGGTCGCCCTTGCTTGAAAGCCAGTTGTATCCAACTCTAGGGTTCAGTGCTCATCTTCGTTTACAGCCAAGGAGGTAGACACATTTCTGTGGACATGTGGCAGGAATGATTAGACACCCTAGTGCGCGGAACTCTGTTACTTTTCCCACAGACGTGGTATCTATTTAGCTACTGTACTTGCAATTTCTTGCTTCTGTACTGCTCGATTGGCAGGAACTGGTACAGAGACGGGAACTCACTCTGTCATGCAGCACTCGGGTCTCAAGCTGCTGACCTGCCGACCTTCCAGTCATCAAGTTCAACTTCTTAACTTAAGCCACCATAGTCCCTATGTTTTTGGGTGTGTAGAGAGGGTTTAATGAAGTCTGGAGTATCAGAGTAGACAATGCATGTCTGGATGGGTCAGTGGTTTGAGTCAGACTAACGGAACTCATGTGTTCATAGATATCAATCTGATTTTCAATGCATGACAAAATATATAATCTCATGTCTCTGTTCTTGCTTTGTAGGCCAGTGGCAGTGGGCAGCAGCCAAAGGCAACCAAATTTCTGGCCCTGGATAAATGTCTGCCACACAGAGATTTTCTGCAGGTAGAATTCCTCTAAAGCTTGTATTTGGTGGATGATATTATTAGGTCTAACACTCTACACTTGAGAGTCTTCTGCAGGAGGGAGAATGTGGTCCACCAGCCACTTATTGTGTCTTTATTTCTTTGGAATTTGCATTATCTTAATCAAAGCTTTACAGAGTTTTCATTTCAGCAGTGGGTTGGATTAGTTGGAGAAACAAAGAAATAGGTATTATTACCCACCCCAACATATACACATTCAGCAAGGTTCCCTCTACCAGCTTTGTAAGTACAAGAAAGAACAAAGTGGAATAAATAATATATGTTTTTAGAAAATACTGTAGTTTATTAGAAGAGCATATGTTAGAAAACACACATACAAAAAATCAGATGGGGAATAACACAAAAATATTATAATACATGACTTCACATTTACTGTATACCAAGACCTCACAAATGCATTGTCTGTATTTTCAGTCTATCTCAATTCTATTTATTCAAACCTTTTGAAATATAGATTTTTTTTGTACCAGTCGCTCCATAAAGTACCATATGATAGTTGTGGGATAATAAATACTGTAAATATTTTCATCTTCACTAAAGGGATATAAAATATTATAAAACCCATTTTCTATATGAATATATCTTAATCTGTTTATATTTAGAATCAGCATGTAGAGTATGTAATGTCAATAGCCCAGAGCAGGGTTGATAAGAAATGTGGTTAGGAGAATAAAAAACCAAATTGAGAAGCTTGGAAGTACAGTTTTAACTTGCAATTTTTCATATGTCTTCTGTGATGAAATGAAAAATGAATTTGCAACAAGATCAATGCTAGTTTTATTTGTGGGGGTGGTGCATCAAATTCAATACCTTGCCTTTCATTTTGAGACAACTAAGTGACCTTCATAATTTCCATTTACCCCCTCAGATTGTAGAGGTTCCTCATATCCCAGATGCATTTGATCACCTTGAATATGATCCTGAATGGATTGCTGTTCTGAAAGCTACTAACAACCTCATTAATGTGTCTCCTAATTTATGGAACATGCCTGAAAACAATGGACTTCATGCAAAGTATGCCCCCAGTGGTATTTGGATAATTATTTATTCTCTGATCTCATGGGGACTTATGAAGCAGCTCACAACCATTTTAAAACAGTTAACTTTACAGCCCATTGAAATGTAGATAATTAACACATGTGAACAAACAGTAGCATTGCAGATGAAATTCTTGGGGTTGGAGACAGCGTTAAAACATACCTACAAAGGTATTTTTAACAATCTTTCTCAAGGTGCATTGAAGAAGGAAGGGTTTTTGGGGAGCCAGGGTGCCATCTTTATGAGCTGCTTGTGTTAAACAAATGCAGTTCCGTTGGTGGCAGGCACTGAAATGGGATAATGAGAGGTAGTCAAAATTCAGATTCAAAAACTATGTTGGCATTACAACCAGCACTACAGTGCCAAAAGCATCGTTTACAGTTGACTAATGAGAAGTAGTCAAATCCTGCTCTTGCTCCCCAGCTTCTGGTATCAAGGTCATATTGCCTTTAGCCTTAGAGGTGGCACACATCCACCATGGTTAGTCTCCACTGAAAACCTTATCCGTTAAAAGCTTGCCAATCCCCTTTTGAAGCCAGTTGCCATCATCACATCTTATGTTGGTTGATATCATGAGTTCATATCGTGCGAAGAATTACTACATCAGTCTGCCTCAATTTTGTCTTGGTAACCAGACACCATTATCCTGCATCCACCTCCGTAGAAGACCTTGTATTGGGCTATGAGAGTTAGAATTGGGGCAGAGTGTTGGAGGAATATCCACTCTCTTCTGTGGCTTCATAGGTGCACTGAACCTTAAGAAATTTAGGCAGCTGTGTCCCACAGCTGTCCAAGTTAACTTTGTAATTTAATTTAACAGCTGAGACAGAAACCTTACCATTTTCTAGGACATCTGAAATTTGGAACTAACATCACAATGTAGAAATTCTTACAGATATTTTGGACCTTAATTTCTAGAAGCCCCATTGAGTAGGAGTTGAAGTCTAAAACATCTGGGAGGAACTGTTGGTTGAGACTGACTATTTTGGGGTGTCTTCATGATTCTTCGGATGTGGAGCAAAAGAATTCACACAGGTGGGGAACTATATAAAGATGAGACTCGGACTGTGGCCCCAGCTGCGGCAGCTCCGGACCCGATGCCGCCCCACCCCCAGGCTTCCGCCCCAATGCCACTGGGGGCTCAAAAGCCACGGGGAGGTAAGCAGCGGCAAGAGACTCAGGCTGCGGCAGCTCCGGACCCGATGCCACTCCACCCCTGGTCCTCCACTCCAACGCCACTGGGGGCTTAAAAGCCGTGGGGAGGCAAGTGGCAGCAAGAGACTCGGGCTGCGGCTCCAGCTGTATTTTTAAGGCTGGTTTTAGGTCGTTGAGCCTTGGGCTCCGACCCTTTTCTTTTCTGGATTATTGTATTTTTCTTTTTAGATATTGTAATTGTTTTTACGTTATTGTATCTTTATTGCACCTTTGCATTGATGGTATTGTATTTAATATGTTATATTGTACTTATTTTTATTGTATTCTTTATATGCTTTGTATTTGTATTATATTATGTCTGAAACCGCTTTGAGTTGTCCTCGGACAAGTAAAATGGTATATAATAATAATAATAATAATAATAATAATAATAATAATAATAATAATAATAATAATAATAATAATAATAATTCTGCTGTCCAAAAAAAAAAAGCAAAATACGGCCTTAGTGAGCTAGTAAATGCCTTTGTGAACCCCTTGCTTTGGTATGCTTTTGATGAAGAGACAGGATCACACTTTGCAGCCTAAATGACCTTTTCTGTTTTTGACCTCTTCTAGATGGGATTATAGTGTTACAGAAGATGATATCAAGGAGGTTTTGGAAGAAGCAAACCATGATCTTCAGATTCCACACAACTTCAGTGCTATAGCTGCTTCCCAGCAGCAGACAGAAACAGTCCATAGAATCAACCCCCAGACCACTGAATTCTGTGCTCGTTTTGGACTGACAGACATTAATGATAGAATACAGCAATTGAGAGACGACATACTCAAGCACAAAGAGGAGGAAGAGGCCGGTAGTGATGGCTCAGCAGAGGAGCCAAGTGACTATAATACAGATACGTCTGCTTTGTCATCATCTATCAACCCTGATGAAATAATATTGGGCGAAGACAGTGCTGATGAAGATTCAGAGTCATGCTCTGTGGAGCCATCGTCTGACCTCTCTTGTAACATCTCTACACCTTTTTCAGATATTAGGATCTTGCCAGCTTCTATGACTGTGTCACCAAACGATACAGTGGACACTGCAGATGAGGAACTGGAGAAATCAAGCAATGGAGACCAGGTAGAAGAGCAAAGCCCCAGTGAAAAGTTGTTGAAGAGGATAAGTGGTGAAGGTGGAGAGAGAAGTACTTGTCCAAAGAGAATTAAAAGGCGAAACCAGGCTATCTATGCTTCCAAAGATGACAATGAGGTGGAATGAGAAATCCCTTTGTTGACATCATCGTATGACTGCTTTGCCTGTCAAACCTTTGGTTTTTTGAGGAAATTTTGCAGCACTACAGAATGTTTATATTTAACTATGACAGTGAACCCTATTAATTGTTTTAATCAGCTTTTGTAATAAATCAGATATTTTATTGAGGCACAGATTGATCTGGCAGAAATAACTGGAGGGTTTTGTAACCAATTGTGGAGGATTGGTTTTATACTGAGAAATAGAGAATATTTAATGTGTTAATAAACACTTGAAGGAGAAAGCGTTCTTAAAATTCAATGAAGTGGATTCAAAATGATTTTGTTACAGTGGCACATTTGTCTTTCTTGCTGTGTGTGGCAATTAATTTTTTTGCTGTGAATTGCACATTCAGAGCTATTTCCTTGATCGATAACACAAAATTAAGTTTTCTTACATTGTTCTTCCAAGTTGGTTTGTCAGGGCTAAGTAATAAAGTATCCTCTGATTATTTTAGGCTACAACTATTAGCCTCCGCCAGGATGACTGATTGTCAGAGTGTATGGGAGTTATAGTCCAAAACATCTAGGAGACACAAGGTTACCTACTTGTAAATAATGGCTTATTATTAACCTTTAAATGGTAATAGGCTGACTGGTGTGAGGGAAATAGCATCCCTTAACCATGTCAAGGATGCATTCAAAAGGATAGTTCCAATGTAAAACTGGGAAGAGAAAAACATCTCATAGTGGAATAAGCATGTTAGAAGTGACACTCAAATTTTTTCCAGTATTTTAAGTTTCCAGGATGGTCTGTATCTGAAAAAAACCTTCACAATCTTCCTGTAATCATCTAGTTTCTAGATTTCCTTTTCCTGCTGATGTGCCTTTGTATACTAAGGGTGTGTAACATTAATTAAATTCTGACATGATAGCATTCTTCAAATACTTGAAAGGTTGTCATACAGAATAGGGGCAGGACCAGTTCTCAGTCATTACTCAACTTTGCAAGACACATAATAATGAACTCAAAGGTTTTGTCTGAATATCAGGACAAAATGTCTATTATAGCTTTACTTAGTTTTTGTTATTCAGTCGTACAGTCGAGTCCGACCCTTTGAGACCCCATGGACCATTGCACGCCAGGCACCCTATTTTCCACCATCCTCCTCAGATTATCTCGGGAGATGATGAACTCTCCAACACTGGAAGCATTCAAGATAAAGTTATACTGCTATCTATCAGATATATGTTAACCGTTGGAACTTGCTATAGGTTGCTATGCCTCGCCCTACTTGCCTGCACTCACCCTTCGTGCACACGGCCGATCTGGGTCCGCAGGTCAACAAAGGATTGAGAAAACAGGCAGTGGGGCAACAGCCCCACAAACGCGAAAAAAGGGAAACAACTTCATTTCCCAACATTCCTTGCACCGCACCAGAGCCAATCAGGCTGAGAGGCTCTCGCACGGCGCGGCACAAGGAACGTTCGGAAATGCGCCGCAGCCAATCAAAAGAAAACCGTTTTAAAAAACGCAGCACAAACACAAAGCACAAACCCATAACTACAAACCCCAGCATCCTGTGCGCCATGAGCGCACAGAACGCTGAGGAAGCCGGCGCGCAAAAATTAAACAAAAACAAAAACACTGGGAGAGCAAGTCCGCCAAGCTGCGGGAACCAAAGCCCCCCTCCCCAACGGCGCCTGAAGCTCCTAATCAGAGTTTCCCCTTTAATATCACTGGGTTGGGGGGGGGGTGTTGTGCTCCCCCTCTCTACTGGCTCCCCTGGGGTTGGGAGGGTTGGGGGGACCAAAGGAGTCTGTCTCCCCAACCCTCCTGACCCCAGGGGACCTGGCAGAGAGGGGATTCCCCTCCCCACACACACACACGCCCCATATTAAAGAGAAGAAACCAAGCGGTTGCTTCTCTTTAAAAACGGAGTTTTTTTGGGGGGGGGGGGGAATCCCCCTCTCCGATGGCTCTCCTGGGTCCGGAAGGGTTGGGGAGACAGACTCCTTTTCTCCACCCAACCCTTCCAAACCCAAGGAAGCCACCACCACCACCCCACTGATATTAAAGGGGAAACCACAATTGAGATTTCTCTTTTAATATCAGAGGGTAGCCTAGATTCGATCCCCTCTTCTGGGTCCCATGAGTCTGGAAGGTTTGGGGGGACAAAATGAGTCTGTCTCCCCAACCCTCCTGACCCCAGGGGACCTGGCAGAGAGGGAATTCCCCTCCCCCCCACACACGCCCCATATTAAAGAGAAGAAACCAAGCGGTTACTTCTCTTTAAAAATGGAGTTTTTTTGGGGGGGAATCCCCCCTCCGATGGCTCTCCTGGGTCCGGAAGGGTTGGGGAGACAGAAGCCAGCGGAGAGGGGGATCACAACCCCCCCCCACTGATATTAAAGGGGAAACCACAATTGAGATTTCCCTTTTAATATCAGAGGGTGGCCTGGATTCGATCCCCTCTCCTGGGTCCCATGAGTCTGGAAGGTTTGGGGAGACAAAAGGGGTTTGTCCCCCCCAAGCCTTCCAGAGCCAGGGGAGACGGCAGAGGGGATCCCCCCCGTAGGACACCAAAAAACACAAAAACAAACAATCAAAAACATCCAAAAATACACAAAAACAAACAAAAATAGCACCAACAAAGTAAACAAAAACTAAAATTTCAAAACACACGCAGCACCCAGCCAAACACCACAAAATCCAACCACCATCACCACCCCAAATAAAGAAAAACAGCCAACTCACCACCACACGACCTCACACCACAACGACTGGAAAAGAAATGAATAAAGAAAGAGACTACTTACTGGAAGAAGCTCCACCCAGAGGCCATGAGAGAAAAAACAGTCAAAATACAAGATAACCCCTACCAGCACCACTTGCTGCCCACAATAGTAAAAACAATTCAAAAAGACACAACAGCCCCACACAAAAGGCCCCAAGAGAAAAAACAAGTAAAAACAAATAACACAAAATCACAATTTTACACAAATCAAAAACAGATGTCAATAAAATAAAATAAAAACTATTCAAAAATCCTGTCTGAATTTTTACTCAAATAAAAAACAAAAACATCAATACACAGTTTAAAAATATTTATTGTGAAAAACATGTACTTTCACATTTTTAAAATTATTACCTATGGTACAACAATTTAAAAAAATACATTCTAAAAATATTGGGTTAAATAATTTTTTTGGAAAAAGTATATCATCCTTTATTCTTTTTTTCATCCACAAAACCAAAACACCAAACAAAACTCATCACAGTTTATAACAGGCCACCATTTTTTTTTGTATAAATAAATTTTTTAAAAATTTCAATTATAGACTAACCTCTTCTTTACAAACATTAACAACAATAACAAAAACTTTCCAATACCTCTGCTAGTTCTACATAAAGAAGGGGGTTAGAATTGAGGACCTTATAGGCCCTTTCCAGCTCCATGATTCTATGATACAGATCTGGTTCAGAGGGGATACTAAAACCTAAGGTTTAGCGTGTCAAGAACATATGCAAGTCTTTTGATTTCACATATTTTTCCTCTTCTTATTTCTTTTACCCCTTTGGGGCAAACAGTTCTCTAGCACTACCAAAGGAGATCCTTTGCATCTATTTTTCTTCTGACAAAACTTGTCATGTCATTGGAGCCCAACAAACTATAACTAGCATTACCATGTGGACGATTAATGCTGTTTTAGGTTGAACCTGAAAGCAAAGGCATCTAATCTACTCATAGCCATGTCAGACAGGTATAGTTAAATCTGACACTTACTAAAGCTCATTTTTATCTAGCACAGAGCTTTGAAAAGTCACTTTTGTGGTATCCGCGCACACAATTGGTATACTGGCCCTGACAGAACCCCGGTGATGGGTGATCACCTCGTTACCAGGGGTTCCTGAAGGGACAGAAATTAGGGGAGCGGAATATTAGATAGGGTTTAATTCACCTACAGCTGACCTGACAAGCAGCTTGGACAATAGGAAGCTAATGACTAACTCGCTAGTCATATAATGGGTAATCTCGCATCTGCGGATTACCTTAAATCCTAAAACCAATACCAGCCACATGTTTACCCCAGATAGCTTGGAACAATGGAGTTCCCCTGTCATTGATTAAGTTAGTTAATTAACTCCCCTGAAGAGTTTCCCAATTAACTCATGTGAACATGGCATATGGATTCTGCCAGATTGCAGTTCTTTTGCATGCAGCCTGTACATGATAAATACTGATGATTTGCCTCATTAAATCACTGGTCTTCGCTCCATCTTGCCTCATGTCTCATTGCTTGACCAGTCTCCTCCGGGACCCAACAGCCGCTTTGCGGCCCCGATCCAACATCTGGTGACCCTGACATGATTCTATTCGTGAGTAAGCGATCTTTGCGGTCCGGTTCTATGCCAGAACTGTGTCCGAATCGTCCCGGAGGACAGCACAGCAGCTCTGGTCGGAAAGCCATCCGATCTGAGTGACAGCTACGCGGCAAGGCATTCCAGAGAGGCAGAGCACGCTCCAAAGCTCTGCGGCAGCTTGCTCAGCGGGAAAACACGTTCCGCTCAGGGTCAGCTGTGAAACCCTGACTTCAGCGCAGAGGCCGCCGAGGGCCTGTGGCAGCAGTCCACGCTCCGAGCTCCTTCCCAGAGGTTCGTCACGCCAAACCTGTTACTTAGAACTCAGACGCGTCGCTTCGTCCCGAGGAGAACCACTTCAAAGGACCGGCAGGTTATATGGGGACTTGTCCTCAGAGGCAATGTCTGACCACTAACCAGAGAGTTCACTTAATGGAACTCAAGGCCCTGGCCAGGGTATACCATACACAGATTCACAGTGCCAAATTAGCGGAGCTTTTGGCGTACTTGGGGGATAATTGTCTGCTTTATCCAGAAACAGGCATGCTTAACCTCCAACTTTGGGACAGGATAGGAGCCTGCATTCAGCAAGCCCCGAGAGCTCCAGATAGCATAATAAGCACATGGAGCAAGTGTAGGAAGCTCTTAGAAGAGGTAGACCCAGTCCGGATAGAGACCCAGGAACCCCCAGCGCAGTCAGAACCATCAGCCCCAATGAGTCTCTTTCCGTCATTTCAGCTTAAGCAGGGTAGTGTAGGGTGCTTTCCCTCAGTGACAGCTGCAGACGTCACTGAAGGAATTCATGGCATGAGAGGCACTGGCGCTTCTCTGACAGTTAAAAGTTCCAAGACTACCAAGAGTTCCATCCAGCGCATGGGTGAGGAAGATCCATTCACGGGGAAATTGCCAGCAGTACAATTAGCTAACACCCAGCTGCTGTGTTCAGCCTGTCTGAAGGCAGACACACGTTCAGGCAGACAGACTATTGTCTACCTGCCTGCTCAGCGCCCACTGCTCATGGAAATCTGCACGGCCCCTGGCCAAGCAGGGCTCCAGAGCAGACGCATTACCACACTCAGGCGCCGAGCAGTGCCAAAACCCAAAGGCGCCTGCTTCCAGTGTGGAAAAATGAGACACCTTAGAAGAGAATGCCAATCTAGACCAGGCAGATCTTCAAAAGGTTGTCCAAATAAGCCTAAGACCAAATGGCCACACTGGCGCTGGAAGGCGAGACAGCACCGAGATCCGGGAATCTGGCCCTCCGGCATGCATCTGGCCCAGACTTGAAAGGAGGCAGCCATCGCCCTGGCTATGCCAGAGGAACCATCCCAGCAATAGTACCCTGAGCTCTCCCAAGGCACAGGCAGAACCTACTTGTCTCGCCTCAGAGTAGCCCAGAGAAACTCACCCCTAAGTAGAAGCACCCAGATGGTTGTGATAGCCAGCTGTGTATAAGTCATCTACTCATGTGCAGGATAGAACACTGCAGATCAGGGAGGAATATGCAAATGCGTAAATAAACATGTGTATGCGTGGTGCACCACTGAATGTATGACTGCAAGAACCAGTATGATTGCAAAAGCTTTGTCTCTATGACCACAGTATGATTGCAAAAGGGTTCCTTGTGTGTAACTGCATGGTAATGTCACTGTGAAATGTCAGGCATTGTGTGTTAAACAGTTTGCACTCTGTTCATGGGCAGGAACCATTTAAAGTTTGAGAAAGCATGGTGAGCAAGACCTCTTTGCCTTGCCTGCTTAGCAGCTTAAGGCACCTAGGGCAACGAAAGCAGGGGGGGGGGGGGAGAATCCTTACCTGCAATAGGGCAAAGTGACCCCCCTTCCTCCTTTCAGCCAAAATGCTTTTCTTTTGGATATGCAAGGGAGACTTTTCTTTGTCTCAAGGATTAAGCCACTCTTAAGAACCGGTTTTGCAATCCGTGCCACTCAGGCAAACAGATAATTGGAAATGATAAAAGCCTTGCATTGTAGAAACCTGCCTGAAAGAGGTGATTTTCTTTTCAGAAGCGCGATCTGAAAACAAAAATCACTTCTATGAGTTTTCCTCACTAAATCATAAACTATGGGGCCCCTCCCTACGTCTGTGTTTCTCAAACCCCTATTTCTGTGTTTGAATGTCCCTTAGCAGTCTTTAAGTCACATATCTCACTAGGAATGAGAGAATTGCATTGTCTTCATGTGTGTACTGTGTTATCATCTTGTAACCTATGTTCTCAACCTTTTAAAGTCAGGGGCCAAGTTCCGCGGCCCCAGGCAGCTCTGGAGGTACGGACAGTCATCCTGCCCTTCCTTCGCCATGCAGCCCTCCTTGGCTTGGTGGAGGTAGTGGCAGAGCAATGTGGGCTGCATCTGGCCCACCAATACAGCAATGTGGGCCACATCTGGCCCACAGGTTGAGAATCGTTCTAACTCTCCTTCAGTCTCTTAAGAAAGCTGTTGTTCGGGTATTTTGACTTTAATCCGTGTAAAGTAACTCACTCATTGTACCCCTTTCACAGGAAGAAGTACGCAAACATTCTTGCACTCTGTATATTCAGAAAATGCTTAATCTTTGCCTTTTTTACAGGAACAAAACTCCTCTCCAGGCCTTAAAAAGTAACCAATTTATTTATTTCTATAGTCTTAAATTGCATCCCTTCACAGGCTCCTGAGTTAATTACTGGTAGGGATTCCTTAACAGGAGGATCCCAGCCAGCTGTCTTAATTATCTTATGATAAGAGTTGTTGCATTCTCATTGTGCTAACTTCTGACTTGTTTTTCCTCCTTTCGCCATGGGAACTCCCTGCTGGAAATGTTTAACTTGTGTGTCTTTTCATTTTTGTGTATTGTTTCCTTACTGCTGGTACGTCAAAGTTGGCTTGTTTTTAATAAGTCTTAGTCTGTCATTTTAAGTATGGCCCCTGGACCACAGCACCCACTCTAAATGAGCAGACACATTTCACAAACTCCAGAGCACAAAGGGAGGAAATAAGATTAGTCCCTGAGCTCCTGAGAATGTACAGAGTGCCACTCATTAACCAGGGCTGCCTAGGACCGTTTTAAGAATGCAGTCAGGTCACATTTTCAATCACATGCAGGCATTTTCAGGCCACCCCTTCTTTTTTTTGCTGTTAGTCTGAGCACAGGCAAAAGGCTAAGCCAGCATCTGGTACCTTTCTCACAGGAGCACAAGAATAGCTCCAGGAAATGTGCGCACGCACGCCATGGGTGGAAGTGCGCAGGGGGGCCTTCATGAGAAATTTACCCAAGGGAAGCCTGGCACGTCATGCGCTAAGGTTTGCCATAAGACCCCAGACTCGTCTCGCTTCAAACGCAGATAGTCACCTTGTGTGAACCAATGTCCCTGGTTCCACTTCAGGGGGCTAGGACAGTTTTCACTGATGGGGGTTGCACATACGGTGTTCTTACTTGGCAAGAGGACCAAGCTTGGCACACGCTTCTAACTCTTCCACAGAAGTTTGCGCACCTTTGCCAAAGAACGCTTAAACATACCGTATTTATTCGAGTATAACGCGCACTCGTGTATAACGCGCACCCCTAATTTTCCATGAAACCTCGGTATAAAATTTTTTTATGCGTGCAGGTGAGCGGCGGCGGCAGCGGGACCTGGGCGCCTGCCGCCGCCTGGGAGGGTAGGGCCGCCACGTGCTCCGTGCCTACCCGGCGCCGGCTTCTTGAGTCGCGCGGCCCGGGTAGCGCGGGTGGCTGGCGTTAGTGCCTTCCCCGGAGGGTTCCCTTCTCGTCCCGGCGGGTGCGTGCAGGTGAGCGGCGGCGGCAGCGGGACCTGGGCGCCTGCCGCCGCCTGGGAGGAGGGCCGTGGCGTGCTCCGTGCCTACCCTTGAGGCTCGTTTAAAAGAGGCGCACCCAGTCCTCGTGTATAACGCGCACCCAAACTTTGATTTCTTTTTTGGGTATAAAATTTTGCGCGTTATACTCGAATAAATATGGTAATTACTGACAGTCAGTACGTTAGGAATTTGCTTCACAGTCTACCGGGAGCATACATCACTCCCGCGATAGACAAGAACTTGTTGAGTCTCTTCCTCACAACTCAATTTCATTTGCGGAACCGCACCGAAGCGCTCTATATCGCCCACATCAGAGGTCACCAGGATCTGCCTGGTCCGATTTCTGAGGGCAATAGCAGAGCGGATGCAGCCGCAAAGGAAATTCAGCAAAGGTCTGTCTTGGGAGTCTTCACGACTCCAATTCAGAGTCATGCATTTTTTCATCAGAATGCCAAAGCACTCGCAAGACAGTTCAACCTGCCACTTTCCCAAGTCCAGGGCATAGTCCGTTCCTGCCCACATTGCGCAGAGGCAATAGGGGTGCCCTCGTGGGGGGTCCACCCATGAGGGACAAAGGCCAACCAGGTGTGGCAGATGGACGTCACACATGCCCCACATTTTAGCAGATGGCAGTACATGCACGTTTGCATTGATACTTTCTCACAGCTCATTAGGGCTACAGCGCAGAAGGGAGAAACGGCTTCCCATGTGGAGCAGCATCTCCTTTCCTGCTTCGCGGCCATGGGCAAACCATGGCACGTGAAGATCGACAATGCTCCAGCTTATAGCTCCAGGCAGCTGGCCACCTTCATGGCCACCTGGGACATTAAGCACACCTTTGGCGTTCCGTACAATCCGCAAGGGCAAGCGATTGTGGAACGGGTCAATCGGACACTTAAGTCCTACATTGACAAACCACCAGCCCTCCCCAAAAATCTGAGTCAGCCACAACATTGTCTGAACAAGGTATTGTTTACGTACAATCACCTTAATGTTTTTTCAGATTGCACTCTGCAGGAGAGGCACTTCTGTCGCACGGAGGCTCTCCCGTGGCCGATGGTGCGTTACCAAGTGCCACCGGATCCTTCCTGGAAGGGCCCGGCGCCACTCATAACATGGGGAAGAGGGTATGCTGCAATTATGTCTCCTACAGGTGTTATCTGGATTCCAGCCCGGTGTGTCAAGCCTCACTTCGAGTCCAATGGTGTGGACCCAGGCAGTTCCGGACCCGATCCTGGAGATGGAGGAACTAACCCTGATGGGGAGAGCCAAGCGGAGGAGGCGGCGACAGCAGATGACAGCGCCGAAGATCACCGGGGGGATGGCCAAGTCCCTCCGCCAGGAGGAGGTGGACACCGTTCGGCGGGAGGACAAGGAGCCGACACCAGATAACATCTTGATTGCAGCCTTTTCCCTGATTTCAGCTAATTCCATGATGACTACCATCATCACCATCATCTGCTTGTGGGGGGAGGCGTTCAAGCAGCTTCATTAGAAGCCAACAACCTGATGCCAGGCGGAGATCTCTCTGCCCGGCTGCAGTACAACATTTGGGAAAGATTGGCGAACCTCGTCAATCAGTCCGATTTTTGCCTGAGGCAGACCACCGCTTCTGCCTCTATTCTGAGCACTTGTCTCATCCCGGTGTGTCACTCCCCAGATGCACGCATCAGGAACGGTGACTGGTTGGTGAAGCGGATATTTGGTCCGTTTTACAAGACTGCCTTTTCAACGTACGCGCATTGGGGAACCCAAGTCACCAAAGTCCTGCCGGCTGATGCAGCCACTCTCTACACTCCCCGAGTGGCGGTCAACCCAAACTCTACTTGTGCTCGTATGACCGGCTGTTCCGCGGTCGAAGGGCCACAGTGCCGTTGCCACGACCCCGGCAACAGCAACTGGACTTGCAATAACCCAGAGACTATTAGCTCAATGTATGCTCATGTTACTTTGCCTTCAGGATGGTTTTTTTACATGTAACCAGTATACTTGGAACTACATTTCTGTAAATGTATTTGATTCCCTTTGCTGTATCAGTCGCTTGACATCGTTACTTCCCACTAGAGACATGGTTGCACCAAGCATAAATGTACCTTCACACATACGGCACGCTCGTGCCACCCAGTTAGACAGCTCATGTGATAGCCACATCAGAATTCTGAGTAAAGCTGAGCATGTTCCATTAGCAGTCAGCTTGTTTGGTGTGCCAGGCTTAGCTGTAGGCAACGCTCGGAGAATTGGTCAATTGGCTTGCGCTTTGGCAAAAGCCATTAACCACACCTCCTCGGCGATAGCGCTGCTTAATCAAAAGCAGACAGAGCTTCGCCATGCCATACTGGATAATCGAGCGGCCATCGATTACCTCTTATTGTTACATCATTTGGGTTGCGAGTCTGTCCATGGCATGTGTTGTTTTAACCTCACAGACAACTCGCGTAAGGTACAGAGTCAACTCACAGACCTCCATACCTTGGTTAAAAACATCAAGGAAGATGCTACATGGGCATGGTGGAATCCGTTATGGTCCTGGTTCCCATGGGGTTGGCTACAAATGTCACTCAAGGTGATTGTGGGGGTGATAATACTGGGAACGACTGTGTGTTGTTTCATGCAATGTATTCCCTCGCTGATGTCAAGATGTCCCCCATGGAGAGAACCCCGGAATGTCCTCACTCCACGTCAGCTGATGCCGCTCCTACGCCGAGCCATCTGTCAGGTCCAATTAAACAAATAAAGGGGGAGTGTGGTATCCACACACACAATTGGTATACTGGCCCTGACAGAACCCCGGTGATGGGTGATCACCTCGTTACCAGGGATTCCTGAAGGGACAGAAATTGGGGGAGCGGAATATTAGATAGGGTTTAATTCACCTACAGCTGACCTGACAAGCAGCTCGGACAATAGGAAGCTAATGACTAACTCGCTAGTCATGTAATGGGTAATCTCGCATCTGCGGATTACCTTAAATCCTAAAACCAATACCAGCCACATAGCTTGGAACAATGGAGTTCCCCTGTCGTTGATTAAATTAGTTAATTAACTCCCCTGAAGAGTTTCCCAATTAACTCATGTAAACATGGCATATGGATTCTGCCAGATCGCAGTTCTTTTGCATGCAGCCTGTACATGATAAATAGTGATGATTTGCCTCATTAAATCACTGGTCTTCGCTCCATCTTGCCTCGTGTCTCATTGCTTGACCAGTCTCCTCCGGGACCCTACAGCCGCTTTGCGGCCCCGATCCAACACACTTTTTTATTGGCATATGGCTCTAAAAGCTTTCAGCCATGTTGGCTGGACAGTTTTTCAGGGCAAGACCAGAAAAAAGCTGTTCAAAGCTCTCCCCTAGATGATGCCTGAACATGGACATTGCAAGCCAGAATTATGGTAGAAGACTTAATGTCATGAGTTTAATTCACTTGCTGTCTAATTCACTTGCTGTTTAACTCTGTGACATTAGATTGCCCTGAGATCACACTATCCATCTTAAGATTCCAATGATGTAAAAATAGGTTGGATGAACTATTCAGCCAGTAGCAAAAAGAGTTGCCAATGTTGTGTTGCTTTTTTAAAATGATTGTCACAAGAAATACCAAGAACTTTTCCCCCTTTAAGCAATTCAAATAAGTACAATCCCTCTTCCTGATTGATTGCTTTTTAAAATAGCATTCTGGAAACTGGCTTATTTGAAATCTAGATCAACAACTTTTTCTCTCCTTCTGGAACAAGAAGTTCATGCATATGTCTAAAAAGACTGCAACTCCTCAGAAACTCTAGTTAACAAACTTAGTGCCCCACTGCCCGAAGAAGTTGTAGTCTGTTACGAAAATATATTTTCCAACACTTGGTTACATCTGTACTCAAAGAAATTCTGAAGTTTGAAATCACTGGTGAGCAGCTGCTCATATGGATTTATAAGAGTTAATCATTGGTAGAACCAATGATTAACTCTTCAAGAGAGATGGCACAGAGCTTGGCGGGCTGAGGAGAATGGTGGAGGACAGAGGTGCCTGGAGGAAAATGACCCATGGGGTCGCAAAGGGTCGGAATCGACTGTGCGACTGAACAAGAAGAACCAATTTTAAACCATATAGAGACAACAAATAAAGTGGCTTGCTCATTTGGAGATAATGTCTTGGAATTCCATATCTCTCAAAACATATATGAAGAGAGGAGAAGGACAAAGCACAAGGCAGACCCAGAGGAAGATGGAGAGAGAACATCAAAAACATTACAACACCAAATAACGCCAGTGGAGGCCGCTAGAAGTGCAAGAACAAAACCTTATAGTATATATCCTTCCACACTTGAAGGTGTAAAAAAAGAGGAAGTAAAGAAGAAGAATCATTGGTAACAGTAGGAAATTTTCGGTCCAGTGGTCTTTCTTTAGTTGTTTCAGAGTATTGCACAATTTGAAATTCCAGATGTATATGAATATAGGTACAATTCAAATGTGTTTAAATGAGTAGAATATTATTGACTAGAAGAAAGCTACCTCAATAGAATTATCTCAACCATTTGCTAGATGTTTTGTACACGTGGTTGGACATAAATTGTGTGCATATAAATGTTGCTTTGCTTGAAAATTGAGTTGTGTGCAGAAATGTTTTTTCATGATTTTAGCTGTCGTCTAGATAGAATCCCAGCACAGTTGGTTGTTTAGAGTGTTGTTTTGAAAAATAGTGGGTATGCAACTGTTTGCCATCTATCATGCAAGCACTGCAGTGGCTTAGTGGTTAAGACACTGAACTTGGAGATGGGAAGGTTGGGTTTCGATACCCGAGTGCTGCATGACGGATTTTGGGGACATGAAAGGAGCATTCAGGCGACCCCTGAACTGGGTTTCTCCAGCAAAAATCCTTTCGACCTAGAATAATCTCTGACATGAAATTTATTTATGCAAGCTATATGGAGGAAAAGACCCCCTTTTCTGGTGCAATCAGCCATACAAACTGAAAATACATGGTTAGAAATGACAGTGTGTCCAGATCTCATGAGCGCATTCATATTGAGTCTCCCAGTAGTTCAAGAGAGATGGTTGGAATGCTGTCCCTCTGCTTGTTCGACTGCTGACAGACTGCAGTTAGCTAACACTCCTCTGTTGAACACACCTTCCCATAGTTCTAGAGACAGAAACCAGGTCAAGCTTTAACTATGCCATGAAAATATTATATATTTATGCAGGATGTGCCAGCCACTAATGATTATTTCTCTGGCTCCCCACGCCCACTATCTGCTGCTGAAACATATTTAATCAAAATTTTAAAATATCTATTTAATTGGGTAATGTATTTTTACATGGGAACATTATAACAGTTGCAGCTACCACTAAACCTGCTGCAGCCTCATGTCCTCTGGTAGCATGTATGTTCCAGCAGTGGCTGGGCATGTCTGGGCAAGTCAGTGAGCTGACGTCAGAAATCTATACCTATAAAATGGTGCGTTAACCGTTGGAATGTGACAAAGGATGTTGCACCAGGCCCCACTAGCCCTGTCCGAGCCTCTGTGCACTCGCCCGAACAGGGTTCACAGGTAACTGTTGCGTTGAAATTTTCGCCTGGGGGGGGCAGGAGCCCCCTGGATGCAAACAAAAAACGGGAACTTCAATTCCCAACGTTCCTTGCACCGCGCCGCACCAGAGCCAATCAGGCTGAGCGGCGCAGCAAAAGGAACGTTCGGAAATGCGCCGCGGACAAACAAACAAAAAGGCGCAGGAAAAAAACCACTGCAGTAACCAAACACGCACACACACACAAAACTACAAGCCCCAGCATCCTGCGCGCCATTAGCGCGCAGAACACTGAGGCAGCCGGCGCGCAAAAAATAAATGAAAAAAAAACCCTGCTGCCGCTGCCCTTCCTTTCAATGGGCCAGCCGGCGCGTGGAAAAAAAGAACCCCCCCTGCCGCTGCCCTTCCTTTCGATGGGCCAGCTGGCGCACGAAAAAAAGAACCTCCCCCCGCCGCCGCTGCCTTTACTTTCGACGGGCCAGGCATCGAGCCTGGCCCGTGAAAAAAAGAAACCCCCTCCCTTTTCTTTCCACAGGCCAGGGATCGAGTCTGGCCTGTGAACCCCCCAAAAAAAAGACCACCCCCTGCCCTTTTCTTTCCATGGGCCAGGGTTCGAGCCTGGCCCGCGGAAATTAAAGACCCCCCCCAAAAAAAAAGTACACACAAAAACATTCAAAAACAGTCACAAAAACAGTAAAAAAGAAACACAAAAACATCCCAAAAGTAACCACAAAAACATCACAAAGACACCCCCCCCCCAAACCCAACACCCCCCAAAAAACAAAACCAGAGAGCTTACCAGGAGTCGTCTTCACTCCATGACGACCGGAACTCAACTGAGAAAACAATGAAAATACCTACCGGAAGCGACACCCAGAGGACAGAAGAGAAAAATTGTAGAGAGGAAGAAAAGCTCACCACCCCCACCCAGAGGCCACAAGAGAAAAAACATTCAAAAATATTGAAACTAATAAGATTAATTCCCAAATTAATCAAATAAGTTATCAAAACATTCAAAAATATTCACACTAATCTCAAAAAATACCAAAAATACCCCAAAAAACCAGAAATCACTTTTCACTCAAAAAACCAAAAAAACCAAAACCAAAAATAAAAATGCGTAAAAATAAAGATTTAAAAAAACAAAATTAAATTTTAAATTAATTTTTTTAATTTACATTAAATAAATTAAATTAAAATAAAATTTGCATAAACATAAAACAAAAACCTTCCAAAACCAATTTAAAGAGCCTGGCACTGAGGAAGCCGGCGCGCAAAAAATAAAAATAAAACACACACTGGGAGCGCAAGTCCGCTGCAGGCGGATGCAGCACCTCAAAGCCACAAAATCACAAAACCTTTCAACACCATTTAAAACAGCCCAGCACCATTGGTTCAAGAAGAAAAAAAAAACGAAACCCTTTACCATCCAACACAATTTTACAAAGCCCAGCACCGCCGGGCAAAATATGCTAGTAGATATATAAGGCGAGATGGACCAAGGATTTGTCTCTAGTGCATACCTGTCAAGTTGCGGTTTTGCTAATCCGGGAGCCGGCTACACATACGCAGTAAGCTTCCAGGAAATGGGTTACTGTGCATGCGTGGCTGTCAGAGGCAGCGGCACGTATGCGCAGAAACCCCTTCGGCCAGGAAAGGGATTACTGTGCATGTGTGGCTGTCAGAGGCAGCGGTGCGCATGCACAGTAACCCCTTTTCTGCCATCCAAAATTACGGGATGGTGGCAGGAACGAGGGGGATGGAGCGCTGAAATATGGGAAATCCCGGCTAATACAGGATACTTGACAGGTATGCTCTAGTGTGAAACCATCTTATTGGATAGTACAGCTAGGCCATAGTGAGTCTGTTTTGAGTTAAAAATGAGTAGGTGCCGCTGTGTTAATAAACCGGACAATTTTTGCTACATTTGTGGCAAATATACCATGCATGATCAATGCACGAACCTAACCAATAGGGTGATATTTGCTAACTTAAGATCCTGACTTCTTAGGGCCTAGGCAGAATCAGACTTCAGATTTGGATTCAGTGCATCTTGATTTGGTATAGGACACATGGACACATGTCAAGTATCCCATATTGGCCGGGATTTCCCGTAATTTTGCGCCGCTTTTCCTAATTTCCCACCCAGAGCTGCCGCCATTCCGTAATTTGACGGCAGGGAAAAAGTAGTTACTGCGCATCACTTCTGCGCAGGTCCCTTCTACGCATACATAGAACCCTTCTGCGCAGAATGGGATGCGTAGAAGGCTTCTATGCATGTGTAGAAGGGACCTGCGCAGAACGGTTCTGCGCAGGTCCCGTATTGTCCGGAGCCGCGTTTGACAGGTATGACATGGATTAGATCAAGTAGCAGACAATATTTATTTTTTTGTAATGCAGTTGATGACAAGAGGCATGATAATGAATACCTGAAATAAAATTAATGAAGTGCAGCAGAAGCTCATTTGACAAAAAATCATTTAGTTTACCTGCTTTCCCCTCATAACTCTGAAATGAAACACGTAGCAGGTGAAGCCATTTTTATTTAAGTGGATATCTGGTGACTGAATGATAGCTTTTAACTAATGGATGCCCTGCTTTTTCCTTATCCATGTTTTAAAACTTCTGTTAATTAAAAAATTAAAAGTAATGGTTCCATAACATTTATTTTTATTGCACCTTTTAAAATCTTCTTGTGACTTTTGTTGAGGAGAGCTATATACCAAATAAATATAAAGCATGAAACCATGCATAGATAACAAGTGGACATGAATCGAAGAAAAACACTCCTTTCAAACAGTGATTTCATACTCCCTAAGTGCATAAGTCTTAGGCATAAGGAAATTAAGAAATTCATTGATTGATAGATTGGGATGCATAACTCAGACATCCTACCTCCAAACTTCACCAAACTTAGAGAAGGTTGAGAGGAGATTCAGTATAAGATTATCTCCAATGTTGGTGTGTCTAGGTGCCCCCCATCACTCAATGAATTTTCCCCAAATCAGCTGGTGGTGGCCTAAGACTTTTGCACAGTGTGGCACACTGTACTGTATACAGTACTGTACATTACACGCCGTCGCCGCCCAGCACCAAGGTGGGGCTATAATTGCATGCACCATGTCACTGTAATAAGGGTGTATGAGAAATTTAAAACTTGAAAAATATTTTTATTATCTCCCCCAGAATCCCTCAGCCAGAATCCCTCAAACCTCACTTATCCCTTGACATTGTTAGTAGCACACAACATGCAAAAAATCAAATAATAATGTCCTGCTTCTTTCAAGCCCGTTGATGTGTACAAGGCAAGTCGTTGACTGTTGTGTTTCTGCTTTTCATGGCTTATCTGCATAGAGGAAGAGCACCTGATACAGCATTGATCACACAGTTATCTTTCACATTGCTCAGAATTTGCTTAGATGCCTGCATTTCACCTCACCTTCTTTAGTGTATGAAAACCAAGACACAGGACACAGCCTCGGGCTGGGTTAACTCAGGTTTATTGCATGGTGGTCAGAGGGAACATGAGGTAATGGCGGATCAATAGCTCTTTATATACAGTAGTAACACATTTGAACGTGGTTCCATGATAGCCCATTGGCTACTGTCTGCGTGACGTCATTGCTGGTCACGCCCTTCTTGTCCAGGTGTAGGTGGTGGCGGGAAAACTTCCCGCGCTGTTGCCTTTGATGAGTTTGGACCAAGAGAGCTTGGACGCTCGCTGCTGCCAGCTGGTGGTCATTAGCTCGCGTCCTATTACAGGGTTTATGTGATACAGCTGAAGGTTACATTGTTGCCCATAGGCAAGGTTACATTGGTTCAGATACATTGTTATCCATGTGGAGGATCAAACCATTAGGACACAACATCCCTCCCCCCTAGGATGAGACGAAGTCTCGAAACCACACTCCCCCCCCCTAGGATGAGACGAAGTCTCTCAGCCAAGATGGCTTATTTCGAACACGCTGGGGTCTCGGTGCGGGCTGCCTTCCCCCTGGTTTGCTACCTTCTCTTTGTCCCCTGGTTTCCTGCCCTGTAATTGGAGAGGGAGACTCGTTAGTGACTTGCCGCGGTTCCGCGGCGTTGTTGGGAGGTGTGTGCTTTATTGGGGAAGAACCGGGGGCACTGGGGGCTAACGAAAAACCCCTCTTCTCGCTTGGACGGGTGGGGGAACACTCCCGAAAACCCCCCCGGCTCTCAAAATCAAAATCAGAATTAAATTCGGGGGCAGCGGTCGCGAACTCCTCTCCCCCTTCCCCAGCCTCTGATAGAGCTGGCGTATCAAAAGGGTATGAGTCGGGGCCGCTGCTTTCCCCCCTTGCTTGGGACCGTTGTCCGTTGCTGTCCCCCCCTTGGGCTAAACGGGTGGGGGAGAACCCTAACGCTGAGTCCTGTCGCTGAGCTCCACTGACCGGCCCCCCACTCACTCGGTGCCTAAGTTGGTCCACGTGCCTCCTCCAGAGGAGACCCGTGCTAGTCTCGACCCGGTACGACACTGGCCCCGTCCGTTCCACAACCGTCCCTGGTACCCAGGCTGGACCTGCGCTGGCGTAGTTCCTGCAGTGAACAGGATCGCCGGCGGCGAAACCTTTCGAGACTGTCAGCCCTATGTTTTTTCCTTTGTCCTCGACTCTCGTCGGGTCTAGCCTGGACAGGATAGTGGTCAGTTTTCGCCGCATCAGCAGCTCTGCCGGCGAGTAACCTGACGCTAAGGGGGTCACCCTATACGCTAACAAAAACTGACATACTTGGTGATTTAGGTCCCCCGGGCCCATGCGCCGCAGCGCATCCTTTGTCGTTCGCACCAGCCGTTCCACTTGGCCATTCGTGGCGGGGTGAAACGGCGCGGATGTGACGTGCCGAATGGCGTTTGCCTCCATGAATGCCTTGAATTCAGCGGAGGTGAAACAACTAGCGTTATCGCTGACTAAAGTGTCGGGTAAACCGAACGTGGAAAAGACTCTCCTTAGCTGGCTAATTGTAGTGGCGGAGGACGTACTCTTTACTGGGATAACCTCCAACCACTTGGAGAATGCATCCACCACCAGGAGAAACATTGTTCCTCGGAATGGGCCAGCGAAGTCTACGTGCACCCTGGACCATGGCCCCCTTGCTGTGTCCCATTCCCTATGCGGAAGACGGGCTGCCTCTGGTCGGGAGCCCTGGCATGCCTCACAAGTGCCGACCATGTGCTCAATGTCCGCGTCCAGCTGTGGCCACCAGAAGTAACTCCGGGCCAGCGCCTTGGACCGGACGATGCCGGGGTGGCTGACGTGCAGCAGTTCGAGTACCCTCGGTCGCAGGGACGTAGGAACCACCACCCGTTGGCCCCACAAAAGGCAGCCCCTCTCTAGGGACAACTCTATTTTTTTTCGAAAAAATGGGTCGAATTCCGTACCTGGGGATGACGCCGGCCACCCCTTCTGTACCCATGAGCTAACTTTCTCTAGCGTTCTGTCCTTACCTGTGGCCCTGGCAATGTCGGCTGGTACTATTGGGGGTGAGTCTAAAACCTCTATTAACAAAACCTGGTGATCTCTTTCTGCCCTTTCCTTTTGGATGCCCGACAAGGGCAAAGGAGACCTCGAGAGTGCGTCGGCATGGCTGATCTCCTTCCCGGGCCGGTATTCCAGCTCATGCTGGTATGCGTTGAGAAAGATAGCCCACCGCAGCATTCTTGGGGACAGGATCTGTGTTGTGGGCTTACTTGCAGTGAAAATTCCTAATAGGGGCTTGTGGTCAGTCACGATTTTGAACGGCCGACCATACAGAAAATCGTGAAATTTTTTGGTTCCCGCTACTATCGCTAGAGCCTCCCTGTCGGTCTGTGCGTAATTACGCTCTGCTTGGGACAGGGACCTTGAATAAAACGCTATCGGGGCTTCCCTTCCGTCGTCCAACACGTGGCAAAGCACCGCCCCCACCCCCACCGGGGATGCGTCACAGACTAAGACCACTGGCCGTTTGGGATCGAAATGCGTTAGGATTGCCTCGGATGTTAGGAGTTGCTTCAACTCTTTGAACGCCCTCTCTTGCTCATCACCCCACACCCATGTTTCCTCCTTTTTTAGCAACCGATGGAGTGGCTCGGCCACGGACGCCTTCCGTGGAAGGAAGGTATGGTAAAAATTGAGGAGCCCCAGAAATGACTGTAGCTCGGTTTTGGATGTGGGGCGAGGGGCATTCTTGATGGCGGCTACTTTGGATTTGGATGGCTTAATACCCTCTGGCGTGACTCGAAACCCTAGAAACTCAACCTCAGTTTCGAAGAAGACACATTTGTCTTTTCTCAGTCGTAGCCCCGCTTTCTCGAAGACGGTCAGAACTTTATCCAATCTCTTTGCCAGTTCGGCCTCACTCCCCCCTGTTATCAACACGTCATCAAAATAAGGCAACACCCCCTCCAGCCCCTTCAGGAGGCGTTCCACAAGCGACTGAAAAAGGCCGGGTGCCGAGTTCACGCCGAACTGTAAACGCGACACCTGGAACGCTCCTTTATGTGTGATTATCGTTTGTGCCGCGGCCGTGGCGGGAGTTACAGGGAGTTGCTGATAAGCTTGAGCCAAATTGAGTTTAGCGAAACACTTTCCCCCGTTCAGCCTGGCCAGCAGGTGGCTGACCACCGGCACCGGGTATGCATTAGGGCGGATCGCCTTGTTAATTGTACACTTATAATCAGCGCAAATGCGCACCTCCCCGTTAGCCTTCAGAGCGGTTACAATTGGAGTTTCCCACTCCGCGGAATCAACAGGAATAAGAATCCCCTGGCCCACCAGTTTGTCCAGTTCCGCCTCTATTTTGTCCTTTAGTGCGAACGGCACCCTGCGCGGTTTGAGTCTTATCGGGCGGACCTCCGGGTCTAGGTTGAAGGCTACAGGGGGTCCCTTGAACTTTCCAAGTCCTTTTTTAAAAACGGCGGGATGCGCGTCGCACACCGCTTGTATTGGATCCACCCCCACGGTATGCACTCCCCCTATGAACAAACCTAAGGGCTGAAACCACTGCGTCCCTAGGAGGCTACAACTACCCCCCTTAAGGACAACTAGGGGCAGCTCCGCAGAATGTCTCTTAAAACTGACCCGAAATTTCCCGACCCCCAACACCGGAATGCTGTTCCCCTGTACATCTCGTAGCGTGGACCTCAACGTTTTAAGTTTGGGTCGCACGTGGGGGTCGATTTTCAAGAACTCTTTCTGGGAAATTATAGAATAGGAGGACCCCGAGTCAATTTCCATCCTGATAGGGGCCCCTTGTACTAGTACCTCAACGAAGTAATGGGACTGTCCCGCGGACACGCTGAACACCGGAGCGTCGTCCTCGCTGTCGTCCGAGATGCGGCCCACGCCGTCCTGCTTCCTCGTGGTCTGGGCGCCATCTTTGGACCTTGCTGGACGGTCCGGTCTGGTTGAGCGGTCTTGTGACTGCCTCCGGCCCTCCTTCCGTTTTCTGCACGCCTTGGCGATGTGCCCCCGACGGCCGCAGGTGTAACACTCGGCTTTCCTGAATGGGCACCTTGCGCGCTCATGGGCCGCTCCGCAACCATCGCAGCGGCGCCCCCCTTTTCGGACCCTTTGGACCTCCTCGCCGTCGCTGCCTTCCGTAGACGACTTTGAGGCCCTTCGGGTTGCGTGCACCGACTGTCCGGACTTTCCGTGCACCGAATTCTCCGCTTTGCCGGCTCTAGGACGCCACTCACGCCACTGGTGCATTTCGTCCACTCCAGCATTCGTGGACTCCGCGGCTTCCGCGGCCTCTACAACCTCCGCCAGCGTGGGTGGTGGCTCCTTGTTCATCAAGCTGCGCTGCACCTCCTTGTCCTTCAGGCCACACAGCACTCCGTCCCTGAGGGCCGTCTCTAGGTCGTCCCATCTGCAGGGGCCGGCGGCTATCCTCATGGCTGTTACGAATGCCTCAACCGACTCGTCCGGCGCTTGGACTCGCCTCCAAAACGCGCTCCGAGCGGGAAACATTGCCCTCGAGGGACGGAAACGCTCACGCAGCAGCTTCATGATGTCGTCTGCTTTGAATTCGCTCACCTTCTTCGGTGCAATGATGCCCACCAGCGTTCGCTTGGTTTCTATCCCAAGCATTCTGGTGAGGATGGCCCTCTTCCTCTCCTCATCGTCTTCTTTGACTTTGAGTTCCACCAGCGCCGCCTGGAAGTCCATCTCAAAAAGCTCCCAGTCTTGCGGTTTGGTGATGTTGAACCCGCTCGGTGCCCTGGCTGCTCCTTGGGGATCCATAATCCCATCCTCGTCGCCAATTTAGTGTATGAAAACCAAGACACAGGACACAGCCTCGGGCTGGGTTAACTCAGGTTTATTGCATGGTGGTCAGAGGGAACATGAGGTAATGGCGGATCAATAGCTCTTTATATACAGTAGTAACACATTTGAACGTGGTTCCATGATAGCCCATTGGCTACTGTCTGCGTGACGTCATTGCTGGTCACGCCCTTCTTGTCCAGGTGTAGGTGGTGGCGGGAAAACTTCCCGCGCTGTTGCCTTTGATGAGTTTGGACCAAGAGAGCTTGGACGCTCGCTGCTGCCAGCTGGTGGTCATTAGCTCGCGTCCTATTACAGGGTTTATGTGATACAGCTGAAGGTTACATTGTTGCCCATAGGCAAGGTTACATTGGTTCAGATACATTGTTATCCATGTGGAGGATCAAACCATTAGGACACAACACCTTCTATACTTTTTAAATCTCCCTTGGAAGCTGGCATTATTTTCAACTGGGCTTTGTTGTGTGTGTGCGTGCATGCGAGTGCTTGCGTGCGAGCAAGTGTGTGAGCATGTGCGCGCGCTTGTTACAATACTTTCTATACAGAAATCATTTCTGTGTCAGTCTCCTATTTCAGAAGCCTTGAATTACTATTTATTAGATTAAAAATGGTGGTAAGGGGAAGTCATTTCAGAGGCAAACCTGCGGTCCAGAAGGTACTTTATGTATACAAATTATTGTTCTGGGAAGCCTGGAGAACTGATTTTTTTCTCCACACTGTAGTTAAGAATGTTTCTCTTTAGACACTAGTGAATTCGGGGAAATATTGGAATTTAAGACAATAGTGTGTGTTATGGGACTGCAGTGGCTCAAGTGGATAAGACGCTGACTGGGAGGCGGAAGGTCAGCAGTTCGATTCCCGAGTACTGCAGGACGGAATGAGCTCCCGTCTTTGTCCCAACTCCTGCCAACCTAGCAGTTCCAAAGCAAGAAATTGCAAGTAGATAAATAGGGGCCACTTCGGTGGGAAGGTTACAACGCTCCGTGCGCTCTGGTGTCTAGTTATGCTTTCCACATGACCACGGAAACGTCTGCAGACGCAGACAGCGCTGCCTCTTCGACTTTGAAACAGAGATGAGCACTGAACCCTAGAGTCGGATATGACTGGCTTTCGAGCAAGGGAAACCTTTGTGTGTGTTATATCATAAATGAGAATCCTTAACTTGTACACTGTCCACTCCATTCCAAATCCAGTTTAAACATAAAGAACAGTATAAAGGGAGAGTAGCAGGGAGTGTGAAGATGTCCATGAAACATTGACACCTGAACAGGTTGAGTAGGTAGAAACACAGGTTATCGGGTCATAGTCTTTGCACTGTAGATTTCTGTTTAATGAAAATCATTATAGATATATTTCTACCAAAATTTTAGTTAGTTAGTTAGTTAGTTAGTTGGTTGGTTGGTTGGTTGGTTGGTTAGAAAGACAGACAGACCTGTGTCTGCTTTTGTCTTCTTTTTGCTGACATTTAAGTGGTTGTGATGGGATGTGGGGTGTTGGTGTTGGTGGTACTGGCGGCATATGAAGGCACTGAGACAAAAAGCAGTGTGCTATCCTTTATTTCAACGTCTTGGCTTCATTGCATGACACCTCTCCATTGCACTACCAAGTATCGGCAGCCCTGTAGCCTGAATTTCTTTGTATGGTGTCCCGAATCCAATCTGTGAACCGGCAGATATTTGTGTAGACTCCAGGCTTCCCAGGTTGTGCGCAGGTCTGCATCCCCCAGGACACAATACCCTGGAGTTTATTGTTGCACACCAAGGGTCCACCAGAATCACCCTGCAGGGAAGAGAATTATTCATTCCTTTATGTAAACCAGGGAAAACAAGCATCCAGTGAAAACCAATCTGGTGTAGTAGATGAAGTGATGAACTAGAACTCAGGAAACATAAGTTTGATAAGAAACTTTCATGATTTATGGGACCATCTCCTGAAATCCAGTATCTGCACTACTGTTAAATTTGCCTTCTCTTGCTGCTCCCAGACTCTAGAATTCCCTCCAGTGGGAGGCCAAATTGGCCCCATTTTTGCTGTCCTTTCCACAAGCAAGCAAATACCTCCTCTTTAGCCAGGCTTTCTTTCAGTGACTGAAAGACCTCGACCTCTCTCTCTCTCTTCACACAGGTCTTCTCCATTCTTTGTTCTCTCCACCCCTATCTCTTTTCTTCCTTTGATGTTGCTCCCTTAATGAACAAGACTGCAAAACCACTGCCACCCCAAAAAAAGGCCAACAGCCAACCACATACACACAAGAGAAAAATAACTCTGAAGATGAAGGGAAGTGGAAAAGATTGATTCAAGTCTCCAATAATGTATGTCGGCCCATTAACTAAATACCATCTCTAGACTGGTGGTTGAGCACTTTATGCATAGCTGTCAAGTGTCCCGTATTGGCCGGGAACCTCTCATATTTTACCCTCTTTCCCGTGGTCCTCCCATTTTAGGAAGACTGCAATGCCCTAATGCCACCACTGGAGGGCTGCACAGGATAAGCATAGCTGTCAAGTTTCCTGTTTTGTCCGGGAAATTTCTCTTACTGTATTTTCAAATCCAAAACTTGACAGGTATGACTTTATAAGAGCAAAATAACACACTCTGTGTGTGTGTGTGTGTGTTTGTGTGTGTGTGCGCATGTGTGTGTGCGTGTGTGTATGTGCGCGCACACTGCTTGTAGCCCATGGGTTGCACGTTGCCTGGTCCTGATTTAAGCTACAGTACTTATATCCTATCTGTTAGACCAGAGGTGCCCAAACATTTTGGGCCATGGACTGGTCACGTGGTTCAGTGGGCTGGTCATGTGGTTCCTCCCACTGGAAGCGGAAGTAAAACGTTCCTTGTAACCTGTTTTGTAACAGGATGAGACAGATTTTAAGCATGTCATTTTCTCTGCTTAAACCAGGGGTGCCCAAACTATGGCCTGTGGGCTGGATCTGCCAATTCATTTGGCCTGCACCGCCCTCGTTGCTCCTGGAAGCAGAAGTAAAATGTGCCCGTACGGGAGTGACAAGGGTAGCGTGAGCTGGATGAATCGGTGTTGTGTGTGTGTGTGTATGTGGGGGGGGGGGGGGCAGATCTAGCCCATGGGCTGTAGTTTGGGCACCCCTGTGTTAGACAGAGCACTTTACAACTCAAATGATAAAACATCAATAATAAAAGGAAGTACGTAGGAACTGAAGTGAAGCCACTCGTAAAAAAATTAGGCCACATTAAACCCAATGCAAGAACATCTTCTGAAATAAAACATTAGAGATTGCAAGTGTTTTCATTTTATTTGGTGGGGCTCCTATTTCACATAAGCAGTTTCAGTGGTTTATTCCCCTTAGCCAGATTGTTTGCATCTCTAAGTTAAAAGATAAAGGGTTATTTTCATTTTCAAAATGATGTCTTACAAGTTTAAATTATTACATTCATGCCTGAATGCTAATTTTTTGGATGACAGCTACCGGAATCTCCCTGCCAGGAAGGCCCATGACCTTACTAGCTAGAGGCTTCTGGGAATTGTAGTTCAATAGTACTTTTTCTAAGTCAGGGGTGCCCAAACCTTTCAGGCAGTGTGCTGGTTGAGTGTGCCAGTCACGTGTTTCCTGACAGCCGTGGGTCATTTACTGCAGCATCATGCACATGTGCAGGTGCATTATGTGCATGCACATGCACATTTACAACTGTTTCCGGGAGTGACGTGGGTGGCATGGGCTGGATTAATTGGTGCTGTGGGTTGGATCTGGCCCATGGGCTGTAGTTTGAGCACCCCTGTCCTAAGTAAACAGCACCAGGTTTGTTAGCACAGATAATGAACCCCCACAGAGTTATTGCTATGTCCTAGATTAGTGGTTATTTTGCATTTGCATGTTTTATAAATAGATAAATAAATAAATAAATATTAGAACTGCCAAGTTTATAGTAGGGGATATTCAAAAGAGAAGATGTTTTATTGATCAGGTAGGGGGTGCATGCAAAGGTGATGAATTTTATTGAGTAAATTTTGTATCTCACTTTATTGTGATTGTATCATTCTACTTTTAGTCTGTTTTTATTCTGGTTTTGTATTCATATTTTATCACATTTTAACCTGATATGGTTAGATAGATAAATAGATAGATAAATCTTTATTGTCATTGTCCTGCACAGAACAATGTGCGGATTCCCCATGCCCCATAGGGCATGGAACGGCCCGCTAGGAACCACCGCAGTGAGAGACGCTCCTTGCATGTGGTTTCTGCGGCCGCCAAATTAAGGGGGGTGAATAAAATATAGGGTTTGATTCACCCAATTTCCGTGACCTGACCTACGACGTTGCCAAGTAAGCAGATAGCTGACTCCTGTCAAACATTAAGTGTATAACTCATCTCCCGGCTCGGGGGAAATCCCTGGCGCAAATAAGCCATGTTTGTCCCTGCCTAATCCCCAAGACAATGAGACTCCTAAGTCCATGTTTGCCCCAGTTAATTAACTTCCCTTTGAGGTGTTCCCCATTAACCCGGGTACGTGGGTGAGGTAATTCTCCTGTCAGATGACAGCTTGCCACCGTTGCTCTTTTTTCCCTATAAATGATGTTGCCTTTTCTCAATAAAGTACTGATCTGATCCTGTTTCCTTGCCTCGTGTCGTTACTTGATCAGTCCTCCTCCGGGCTCCCCGGCCCTCCGTGGCCCTGATTCCTTCATCTGGTGACCCCGATGTGATTTACTCGTGAGTAAAGGGACCCCGGAGAGGTCTACTCGCGAGTAACGATCCACGCGGTCCGGTTCTGCGCTTGAACCGCGACCAAAACCAGCCCGGAGGACAGCGCGGCACTCTGACCGGCAGCCAGCCGATCAGAGAAGTGGCCTGCGGCGAGGCATTCCAGAGAGGCATTCCTGCAGCTTACTCCCGCTTTCGAGGAGGTTGCCATAGAGGGAAACGCGTTCCGCTCAGGGCAGGCTGTGAGCCCCTGACATCGCAGAGGCCGTTAGAAGGGCCCGTGGCGGAAGGTCCACGCTCCGAGGTCTACCCCAGACACTAGACGTCCGAACCTGTTGCCTGCAAAGACGCGTCGATCTCCGTCCCGAGGAGGAAACTTCAGAGGACCATCGCAGGTAATATGGGGACTTGTTCTCATAGACCAAGTCCGTCCGCTAGCCAAAGAACTCGTGAGGAAGAGTTCAGAATCCTGGCCAGGGTTTTTCAGTTACGATTTCACAGCAGGGAGCTAGCGAGACTTTTGGCGTACCTCAGGGAACACTGCCTACTTTACCCAGAAGTAGGTACGTTAACCCTGAAGCTCTGGGATCAGATAGGAGACTGCATTCAGCAACCCCCGAAAGCTCCAGGAGGGATAGTTAGTACATGGAGGAAGTGTAGGAGACTCTTAGAGCAGATCGAGCCAGTCCGGGTAGAGGCCAATGAACCCCCGTTAGAGAAGTCATCAGGCAAGCCAGTCGAACCGACTGCGCCCACGTCACTCTACCCGTCAATTAGCTATCGGCAGAGCAGCGTAGGGAGCCTTCCCGCGGTGACAGCTGCAGATGTCACCGAAGGAACGCAAGGAATGAGAGGCGCTGGCGCTTCTCTGACAGCTCCAGGTTCCCTAGTTGTTAAGAGTGCCCTTCAGCGCACCGCCGAGATCGAGCTAAAGAAGGGGGAATTGTCAGTTGAACAGCTAGCTGAACTTAGGCAAATTTGTCCAATCCGAATGGAGATGGACGCGCTCACAGGCGCCCAACAAATCGTCCATTCCCCAGTCCCGTACAAGCTTCTCATGGCTTTACGGAAGGCAATCTCAGAGACAGGGCTCCAAAGTCGTTTTACCAGGGGCACGCTTCAGCAGGCGTGCGAAACCACCATGTGGATTCCCCATGACTGGAAGGCCGTCATGAGGATGATGCTAACCCCTAGCCAGTACATGATCTGGGACAGCGAGTATCGGCTCGAGGCTCAGGCCAGAGCCGCCAGGATGGGAGGCGCGGTAATTGCTGAACAGCTATATGGTTCAGGTGCCTTTGAGCCCATCCAGGCGCAGATCGCCTTGCCTCTAGCCACCCTAGAGATGTCGGCCGAAGCCGCCTATAGGGCATACTTCAAGGTCCCAGCGACTGGCAAAACGGCCAAAAATTACACCGCGATCAAGCAGGGAGCCCAGGAGCCCTACATGGACTTCATCAATCGCCTGGAAGAAGCAATCACCAGGCAGATTGATAATGAGCAAGCCCAGCAAGAGCTCATGATCAAGCTAGCAAAGGACAACGCCAACTTGGACTGCCGTAAAATCTTGCAGTCCCTGGGCAATCGCCCTGACATAACCTTGACGGACATGATCCGCGCATGTTCCGACGTTGGCACAGACTCCTACAAGATGGGTCTGCTAGCGGCAGCGGTGCAGGGGGGGAAAAGACCTCATGGCAATGGCAAGACCAAAGGGGCATGCCACTCCTGTGGCAAGGTCGGGCACTTCGCTAGGGAGTGCCGATCCAAGGGAGGCGGACAAAAGTCCGGCCGTCCCAAGGCTCCGAACACCCCCTGCCCAAAGTGCAAAAAGGGCTATCATTGGGCCAGGTTTTGTCCGAGTTCGGGAAACCGGAATCCGGGCACGTCTCTGGCCCCAGTCCAAACAGAGGCTTCCTTCACCCAGATCCAGAACTCCCCAGAACTAGACTAGATTCTAGGCACATTCCAGGCACTGCGAGGGCACAGGCCAGCCCCAAGGGTAGCACCGGGCTAGAACTGACTTGCCAGGCAGACGTTACATGCGACCTGCCAGGCACAGTCTATCTGGTCGATTCCCAGTACATGGGTCCCCTGCCCAGAGGCTTTTTAGGTTTAGTTTTGCCCCGTAGTGTAGCTGGTGCACGTGGAATTTTCATAATTCCAGGAGTCATTGACTCAAATTTTTCAGGCGTTCTCCAGGTTCAGCTCTGGACACACCTGCCCCAAACAATCCATAAGGGAGACACCTTAGCGCAACTGATCATGGTTCCTTGTCACCCGTCAGCAGGCAGCCAGGGAAGGCTCAGTGACAGCGCAAGTGAGGCAGTGCAAGGATACCAGGTCTTAGCGACAGTGGAGACCAACATTGAGTGGAAGCAGCGCCCCGTTATCGAGGTATTTTTGAACAAAAGAGTGTTCTCAGGGTTACTCGATACCGGAGCGGATGTGAGCGTGGTAAGCAGGAGTCAGTGGCCGAGGGAGTGGGCCATTGAGCCGGTCTCTGATGTGTGGGGGGTAGGTGGAGTTCAGGAAGCGTTTAGGAGCCGAGAGTGGGTGGAAGTCACAATCCCAAAGGCTGAGGGCACAGCGGTAATTCGGCCGCACATTCTTGACGTGCACGTCAACCTTTGGGGGCGAGACATTTTCCAGCAGTACGGTGCTACCCTTACCTTCGGGTAATGGCGTTGCCACTTAAATGGCTCACCGATACTCCGGTCTGGGTAGAACAATGGCAGGTAGTGGGAGAGAAATTAGTTGCTCTCAAGCAGCTAGTGAAAGAACAGCTAGACGCAGGACACATAGAGCAGTCCACGAGTCCCTGGAACTCGCCAATTTTTGTTATTAAGAAGAAGTCGGGGAAGTGGCGACTCCTCCACGATCTCAGAGAGATCAATAAATGTATTCAGCCGATGGGTCCGCTTCAATGCGGCATCCCTAATCCTAATATGATTCCCGAGGGGTGGGAGATTCTAGTCGTAGATCTCAAGGATTGCTTCTATACAATCCCCTTAGACCCCAGGGACCGGGAGAGGTTTGCCTTTACGGTGCCGGTCGTGAACCACAGTGAGCCCACGCTCCGTTACGCGTGGAAATTTTTGCCACAGGGCATGCTCAATTCGCCCACTCTGTGCCAAATTTACGTTCACGACGCACTGGCAAGGTTTCGAAACCTCTACCCACAAGCCATAGTTTGTCACTTTATGGATGATATTTTAGTAGCGTTGCCACAGCTTGGCAGCACAGTGTTTTCAGACCTCCAGGCTAGCCTGGGGGACAAGGGTTTACTCATTGCCCCGGAA
This sequence comes from Bradypodion ventrale, assembly GCA_035047345.1. Taxonomy (NCBI): domain Eukaryota; kingdom Metazoa; phylum Chordata; class Lepidosauria; order Squamata; family Chamaeleonidae; genus Bradypodion; species Bradypodion ventrale. The sequence continues at coordinate 35,426,720 of JAWDJE010000008.1, read as the reverse complement.
AAGGTGCAGAAGTCCGAGCCCTTCTCATACTTGGGCCACCGGCTTCTCCGCTCTTTTGCAGCGCCGGTTTTGCCTCAGATAAATCTACAGGACTCAGTCACCCTCGTAGAATTACAGCAGATTTTAGGAAACATTAATTGGGCCAGACCGTACTTCCGATTGGATACGGATCTCCTAAAACCGCTCTTCTCGCTGCTAACTTTAGGTAAGCAGCCGGCAGACCGGATAAAAATCTCTCGAGACGCGCGCTTGGCGCTCGAGAAAGTGAACCAAGTTCTCAGCCAGAGGTGGGTGGATAGGATCGCCCAGGGGCCATATGCCCCGATCCTGAATTTGTACATCGTACGGTCAGGATCCATGTTCACTGGGGCGCTAGGAGTAGACTCAGAGAAGGGGGCGAAAATTGTGGAATGGGTCTACTTGCCTAATACATCTTCACGGAACATCGTTCCGCCCCAAGAGCTGGTTTCCGCGGTGATTTACCGCGGCAGGCTGAGAGCTAGGGACATTTCAGGAAATGATTTGGCAAAAATTGTGGTTCCGTTTACCAAGGAACAAATTCATCAGTTGATGCAGCTAGGTGATTCGCTTCCGATAGCTTTGGAAGGTTTCACTGGAAGTTTAGCATACCATTTGCCCAAAGATCCTAGGCTCGTTTCACTTCAGACAGGAACCGTCAGCTTGTTCGAATTGCTCTCGCTGGTCCCACTTCAGGGGGCCAAGACAGTTTTCACCGATGGGGGACGCACATATGGTGTCCTGACCTGGCAGGAGGGCGAAGCTTGGCGCACGCTGCTAACTCTTCCACAGAAGTCCGCCCAGCGGGCAGAGTTGGCAGCCGTGAACCTTGCCTTGCGCACCTTCGCCAAAGAACGGTTGAATATCATAACAGACAGTCTGTATGTCAGGAATTTGTTGCACAGTCTACCGGGAGCCTACATCACTCCCGCGATAGACAAGAATCTGCTTAGCCTGTTTCTCACCGCTCAATTTCATTTGCGAAACCGCACGGAGCCGCTCTATATTGCCCATATTCGAAGTCACCAAGACCTACCGGGTCCGATTTCCGCGGGCAATAGCAGAGCGGACGCGGCCGCAAAGGAAATTCAGCAACGTTCAGTTTTGGGAGTTTTTACTACTCCAATCCAAAGTCATGCCTTTTTTCATCAAAACGCCAAGGCGCTCGCCAGACAGTTCAATCTGCCACTTTCTCAAGCCCAAGGCATAGTTCGCTCTTGCCAGCATTGTGCAGGGGCACCGGGGGGGGGCCCTCGTGGGGGGTCAACCCACGAGGGACAGAGGCCAATCAGGTGTGGCAGATGGATGTCACGCATGTGCCGCAGTTTGGCAGGTGGCAATACATGCATGTTTGCATAGACACTTTTTCACAGTTCGTTTGGGCTACGGCGCAGAAAGGGGAAACTGCGACCCATGTGGAGCAGCACCTCCTTTCCTGCATAGCTGCCATGGGCAAACCACGGCACGTGAAAACGGATAACACCCCTTCCTACAGCTCTAGGCAGTTGGCCGCCTTCATGGCTACTTGGGACATCAAGCATACATTTGGGATTCCCTACAATCCACAAGGGCAAGCGATTGTAGAGCGGGTCAATCGGACGCTAAAGTCCTATATTGACAAACAAACAGAAAGGGGGGAGCCACCAGCCCTCCCCAAGTCACAGGGAGAAGCTCAGTTCTGTCTCAACAAGGTATTGTTCACTTACAATCACCTTAATGTTTTTTCGGATTGTACGCCGCAGGAGAGGCATTTCCGCCGTTCGGAAGCTCTCCCGCGACCTATGGTCCGGTACCGAGTGCCACCAGACCCTTCTTGGAGGGGCCCGGTGCCGCTCATAACCTGGGGAAGAGGGTATGCTGCAGTTATGTCTCCTACAGGTGTCATCTGGATTCCAGCCCGGTGTGTCAAGCCCCACTTGGAACCGCATGGCGTGGAACCAGGCCGGCCCGAGTCCGATCCCGGAGATGAAGGACCTCGCTCTGACCGAGAAGATCCGCCAGAGGAAACGGCCGCCGATGCCCAAAATCACCTGGGGGATGGTCAAGGCTCTTTGCAGTGACGCCCAGGACGCCGTCCAGCGCGAGGAGAAGGAGCCAACACCGGAGAATCTCACAGCTGCGGTTTTTGCCCAGATTCATGCCAACACAGCGGCAATCACCATCATCCTGGCCCTTTCCCTGCTTTTGGGGGGAGGCGTTCAGGCTACTCCAATCCAGGCCGACGGCTTGCCGCCTGGTGAAGATCTTTCTGCACGAATGCAGTACAACTTGTGGGAAAGGTTGGCGGGTCTCGTCAACCAGTCCGATTTTTGCCTGAAGCAGGACATTGGTTCTGCATCTATCCTCAGCACCTGTCTCATCCCCGTGTGCCACACTCTGGACGCGCGCACCAAGGATGGCGACTGGTTGTTGAAAGCATTCTTTGGCCCACACACTCCCACCGCCTTCTCAGCATACGCACGCTGGGGGGGATTGCGACTTGCACCAACCTTGCCGGCTGACGCCGCCACTCTTCACACCCCTCGAGTGGCGATCAGCCCGGACGCTGCTTGTACCCGAATGACCGGCTGCACCTCAGGCGGTCAGACTTGGCGCCGCTGCCTTGACCCCGGCAGCGGCAACTGGACTTGCAATAAACCAGAGACACTCACTTCACTGTACGCTCATGTCACCCTACCTTCAGGGTGGTTTTTCACCTGCAACCAGTTCACATGGAACTATATCCCTGCGAATCTGTCGGACTCAATGTGTTGTATCAGTCGTTTGACACTGTTACTTCCTACCAAGGACATGATTGCCCCAAGAGCAAATGACACAAATGTATCAAATGTTGATGTTTCCCCACTCATACGGCACACACGCACAACCCAGTTAGACAGCTCTTGTGACAGCAGCTTTAGGGTAATGAGTCCCGCTGAGTATGTATCACTAGCAGTTAGCCTTGTCGGCGTGCCAGGCTTGGCCGTCGGCAACGCACGGAGGATTGGCCGCTTGGCTTGCGGTTTGGCCAAGGCCATTAACCATACCTCCACGGCGATAGCGCTCCTCAATCAGGAGCAGGCAGAACTTCGCCATGCCGTTCTTGACAATCGAGCGGCTATCGACTACCTCCTCTTGCTGCACCACCTGGGTTGCGAATCTTTTCATGGAATGTGTTGTTTCAATCTTACTGATAACTCCCGTAAGATCCAAAGCCAGATCACGGATCTCCACACCATAGTTGCAGGCATTACAGAAGGCTCCGCGTGGGGAGCTTGGTGGAGTTCCCTGTGGAATTGGATGTGGTCATGGATCCCCTGGGGGTGGCTGCAAACGGTGCTTAAGGTAGTGGTGGGGATAGCCATACTAGGCATTACACTCTGCTGTTTTGCTCAGTGCATTCCCTCGCTGATCTCCAAGTGCCGCCCCAGAGAGAAATCCCGTGACGTCATGCCCGCTCAACAGCTGATGCCACTCTTGCGCAAGGTCGCCAGTCAGGTCCTTAAATAGAAAATAAAGGGGAGATGCGGATTCCCCATGCCCCATAGGGCATGGAACGGCCCGCTAGGAACCACCGCAGTGAGAGACGCTCCTTGCATGTGGTTTCTGCGGCCGCCAAATTAAGGGGGGTGAATAAAATATAGGGTTTGATTCACCCAATTTCCGTGACCTGACCTACGACGTTGCCAAGTAAGCAGATAGCTGACTCCTGTCAAACATTAAGTGTATAACTCATCTCCCGGCTCGGGGGAAATCCCTGGCGCAAATAAGCCATGTTTGTCCCTGCCTAATCCCCAAGACAATGAGACTCCTAAGTCCATGTTTGCCCCAGTTAATTAACTTCCCTTTGAGGTGTTCCCCATTAACCCGGGTACGTGGGTGAGGTAATTCTCCTGTCAGATGACAGCTTGCCACCGTTGCTCTTTTTTCCCTATAAATGATGTTGCCTTTTCTCAATAAAGTACTGATCTGATCCTGTTTCCTTGCCTCGTGTCGTTACTTGATCAGTCCTCCTCCCGGCTCCCCGGCCCTCCGTGGCCCTGATTCCTTCAACAATGAGATTGGGGGGGAAAAACACTTAACAACCCAACAAAACCTAAACAAAATACAACTATACAAAATTAACAACATACTCCCACCCCACACATTTAACCCCTAAAAGCTCTAAAACTCTAAAAACTCTAAAACCCTAAAAACTCTAAAAACTATATACAGAAGCTCCCTCATAGACTGCATTGCACTGTATTCAAAGACAGAACCGCTTTTGGGTAGAAACTATTTCTCAAGCGGCTGGTCCTGGTCTTTATGACCCTATACCTTCTTCTAGAAGGCAGAAGCTGAAAGAGATCATTCCCGGGGTGCGGGATTAGATGACTAATCAGTAAATAAAGGTTACTGGATACTGCTTGTTTTAAAGTTGATTTTATAATAAGTCTTTTGAATGCAAGCTGCAGAAAAGCAGGAACTATTGATAGATTAAAGGTAATATATCACTCAAAACCTAGTTGTATCAGACTCTAGGGTTCAGTGCTCATTTCTGTTTCAAAGCCGAAGAGCTCAGGAAATCTAGATTCCAATTCCTCCCTGCTCATGGAAACACACTGCAGGGTGGCAAGGCTGAACCATTTCTTGAGCATCTCATATGCCTTGGAAACCCTGTTAGGATCACCATCAATGGGACATGACTTGATGGCACATAATACTAATAATTTTTGCTGATTCTTTTATTTTATAAACAGATATCCATGTCCAGTATTAGGAACGAGGAGCTCTCCAAATACACAGCTAACAGTAAGGAGCCCTGGTGGCTCAGTAGTTAAACTGCTGTACTGCAACCAAAAGGTTGTGAGTTCGATCCTGACCAGGTTCAAGGTAGACTCAGCCTTCCATTCTTCAGAGGTTAGTAAAATGAATCCCCAGCATGTTGGGGGCCAAATTCTCATTAACTTGCAAACCACCAAGAGAGTGCACTAAACGCTATGGGTATATAAGTGTGATTGCTTTGCTAATATGTGATGGGAATTAAAGTTTAATCACATGTGGAAAGCCACATATTTCCAATTCTCATCCTTTGGGCATGGTTGGAGATTCCTCTTTCAAGCTTTGATCGCAATTACAATGATTGCCACTATTGTGAAAAGAACTATTTGCTCTGACAGAATTGGAAGCATGAGATTTCATGTATTGGAGGGGTGGTGGTGGTCAGACCCTGTGGACTTCTCCTACCGTTTCATTGTTTTGTCTTCCTTTATCCAGTGAAACATGCCACTCACCTGGCAGGAGTCCACACCACCTCCACTCACAGTGGCACATAGCATGTTTTCTGTGATGCCATTCGGGTACGCCTTATTGCATTCTTCATTTGTTATCGTGTAGACGGTAGCGCACTGTAGCAGGTCAGGGAACTCAGCTGCAAATCAAGAACAGGGATGGTTTAGAGCAGGGGTCACCAAACCTGGCTCTCCAGATGTTCTTGGACTTCAATTCCCCAGAAGCCCTGATCAACAGGTGTGCTGACTTGGGCTTCAGGTAACTGAAGTCCAAGAAAACCCAGAGAACCATGTTTGCTGACTCCTGGTTTAAAGCCCTTGTGGGGCAGTAGTTAAACTGCTGTACTGCAGCCAAAAATTGCTGACATTGTGAGTTTGATCCTGACCAGGGCTCAAGATTAACATAGCCATCCATTCTTCCAAGGTTGACAAAATGAGTACCCAGTGTGTTTGGGGGCAAAATACTAATTACCTTGTATGGGGCGGTATACTGTATATACTGTATAAGTGTAATTGCTATTGTTACAAAGGGACTTTGCTTTTAAAGTACTGTACAGTAAAACCCCTACTTATGAAAAAAGTCCATTCCGTAGGCTTTTGCTTAAATCGTTTTTTATGTAACTCGAAGCAAACCCATAGGAAAAATTATTATTTTTTACATAACTCGAAGCAAACATTTAGGGAAAATGAAATTTTTATGTAAATCGAAGCAAACCCATAGGGAAATGAATTTTTATGTAACTCGAAGCAAACCCATAGGAAAAAGAATCTTTATGTAACTCAAAGCAAACCCATAGGAAATCGTGTAAACCGGGACATGGTTTTAGCACAAAATCATTATGTAAGTCGAATTATATGTAACTTGATGCATATGTAAGTCAAGGTTTTACTGTACTGTATTTTATAAGCTGTCTTGGGTCCTTTTTCTTAGGAGAAGTCAGGATAGAAACAAAATGAATTTAAACATGTAGCTAGGGTAGAGCAGCTGGGGCTTTGCCCCGAGTTAAGAGGAATCCCAAATCTAGAGTTGAATCTACTACTGATTGTTAGGAAAATAAATGGCAATGGCTTCCAGCTTCAGTTTTTTTTAAAGCAGAAACTCTTTTTTTTAATTTGGTTTGTATGGGGGGAACATTTTTCTCCTTTTCCTTGGAGTGGGATTGAATCTGTGCTTTAGTATACAGTGGGTGGGAGACACTGCTATTTGGCTCATGTGCCCAAATTTTTGAGTTAAGGATCAGGGCTCCAGGCTCTGGTCAAGCTGCAGAAGCTGGAGGCAGCCTTTCTAACAATATATTTCTCCTCCACCCTGCCTTGTCCTCCGTGTATATCAGTGTTTCCCAATATGGGGCCCAGGGCCAACAGGGGGACTTTAATTCCCAGAAGCCCAAGTCAGTACTTTGGCTGATCAATGCTTTGAGGCATTGACTTAGGTTTCTGGGAATCGAAGTCCTAAAAACCAAAGGTTGGGAAACACTGGTGTATATTTAGCATTCATTTTTGTACCTTGAGGAGTCTTGACGGTGCCCCAGCCGGAGACTCCACAACGTGTGTTGGGCTTAGCACATTCAGTGGCCAACTCAATTGGTCGGACGTATTCATTGAGGTTGACCGAGTTGCGCAATCTTATCAACATGATGTCGCTGTCGTGTGTTGTAGGGTTGTAGGCGGGGTGTGGGAATTTCTGTGCTGATGTGACACATTGCTCAGAACCCTCATTGGCCCGCAGGCTGTGGTCTCCCATCCGCGTGTGAATCTCCCTGAATGGAAAGAAAAGAAAAGAAAAGAAGAGCTGTAAGGACACAGCAAAAAAGGCCAAGCTGGATCAACAAAATAGTGGTTAGCTGCAAGGTTAGGGAATGTCCAGCTCTCCAAATGTTTGTTAGATCCTGACTTCCATCATCTCATCATTGGCTGTGCTGGCTAGGCTGAGGGAGCTGCAGTCTAACAATACTTGAAGGCCCACATATTTGCCTAGCCCTGATCCAATTCCTGTTCTGTTTCTCAAACCGGCCACCAGTATACATTTGCCAAGGCAATACTTGCAGAAGTTACTTTTTGGGACGTTACTTTCCAAAATCCTCCAAGCAGCATAGTTGCTTACCATGCCAACTGGAGAATTCAGGCAAATCTAAGCTAAACCCTCCTCTAACTCAGAAGATGGAGTAGTTGGGCCATTGTATGTGGAAAAGATTAAAACAACATCATGTTCAATTAACCTGGAAGAGAAGATCTTAACTGCAATGGAGAATTCACCAGATATGGGGGATCATAGGACCACAGAAAATTTAAGTAAGGATGTTTGAATGTGATCTTGGTGTTCAGCTAATCCAGGGATCCTCAAACTTGACTCTCCAAAAGCTATCGGACTTCAATTTCCATAAGCCCTGATCAGCAGGTGTGCTGACTTGGGCTTCTGGTACAGTAAGTTCTTAGCAGTTAATATTGATGTGGTTTCTGTGGAAATCTATACCAATAAGGAAGGGATGTAAGGTATGTGACGGGCATGCGTACCCACACCCCTCAAGCCTATCCTGTAATTCTCTGCGCACACCTACCTTTTGAAACAAAGATCAGAGTGACAAGGGTCTGGGGACTGGGAGTGAGGCCTAAGCCCCATGAAGCCGGAAACACAACTGTGCGCATGCAAACTTGAAGGGGAAAGATGTCCGCGCGCAGTCGCGTGGAGATCCGTTGAAACACACGCACTGAAAAAAAACCTCCAGGCATAATGATCTGTGCATGCCCAAATGCGTCAACGGGAAGCGGCTGCCGGGAGACCCCCGACACTGCCGCCAGCACGGCCTCCCCTGGCCCAGCAATCCCCCATGCTCAACGGGGACGCGAGGCCGCCAGAGGCGGCTGCCATGCCCCTTGCCACACTGCGGCCCACCAGGCCTCCCACCCGCAACTGTCACCGCCACCCCCGGCAATGGACGGGGAGATGAGGCGGTAGGAGGTGGGCACCGGGAGACTCCTGACGCTGCTGCAAGCCTGGCCTCCCAGCCAGCCCAGCAATCCCTCATGCTCAACAGGTACGCAAGGCCACCGAAGGCAGCCGCAGCGCCCCTCACACCAATGTGGCCCGCCTGGCCTCCCACCCATCACCGCAAACCACTGCGAAGAATGGGGATGTGAGGCCCGCCGGGCCACCCTCCCCCCAGCAATGCATGGAGCTACAAGGCCGCTGGAGGCGGCTGCTGCATCCCTCCCAGCAAGGTGGAGAGGGAAGGTGCGGATTCCCCATGCCCAGTTGGCATGGAACGGCCCCCGCAGAGGCCACTTCAGTCGAGAACGCTCCTGGCCCGTGGGCTCTGCGGGCACAGAAATTAAGGGGGGTGGATTAATCATAAGGGTTTATTCACCCACACCTGACCTGACCAACGGTTCTGCTGAGAGAGCAGATCTCTAACCTCCGTTACCCATTAAGCAATTACTGACTCACAGATCAGCCTAATCTTTGGTGCAAATAGAAGCCATATTTACCCTAGTGTAAGCCTCAGACAATGGTTTTCCCCGTCAGTGTTTGCCTTAGTTAATTAACTTCCCCAAGAGAGGTTCTCAATTAACCCGGGTAAATGGGTGATGTGATTTTCTGTCAGATGACCATTCTACCATGCGCAGCCTTGAACATAATATATACTGATGATTTTCCCTCAATAAATCACTGGTCTTCGCTCCATCTTGCCTCGTGTCATTACTCGACCAGTCTCCTCCGGGACCTCAAGGGCCGTTTCACGGCCCCAATCCTACAGGAAGGTGACTGCCAGGCTGCTTTCTGCCCAGGGACGCATGTCCCCAGACGGATAGCAGGTTGTCAGCTTCCCTCTCTGCCTCTCTGTTTCGATGCTGGCTTTGAAACAGCAAGGTGGAGAGGGAAGGTGACTGCCAGGCTACTTTCTGCCCAGGAACATGCCACCCTGGACGCATAGCAGCCTGTCAGCTTCCCTCTCTGCCTTGCAGGCATAGCACCACACATCCTGGGGCGAAGCCCAGGCAGAATTGATAGTATGAAAATAAATACTTTGCTTGGAATAGTTTGTCAGGAAGAAAGCTACCTTTCTTTTGAGGTGAATTGAGAAGTGACAAGTGACATCACTGTTTAGCTTTGCAAGATAATCCTTAAGATTCTGATGTAAGGAGAATTAGAAACCTGCTCTGATCACTGGGCTATTATTATGGGTGCATGAAGAAACAGAGGCCAGAAAAATATGGTGTGACTCATAGGAGGGTTTTGGTGAGGTAATTGAAGAATGAAACATGGAGTTCAGACTTCCTGACTCCTTGAGGGTAACTGGTTGACAGACTAGAAGACATTCATCTGCAGGGTGGCCTTTTAGCTGCAAGGGAACTATAATTGTTTTCCTCCCTTCTGCACTAATGCTAAAATAGGAGTAGCAAATGGTGACCAAGGAATAATTACTTCTTACACCACCTAGAGCAGGGTTTCCCAACCTTGGGCCCCCAGGTATTCTGAGACTTCAATTACCAGAAGCTCTGGTCAGCACACCTGCTGATCAGGGCTACTGGGAATTGAAGTCCAAGAACATCTGAGGGCCCAAGTTTGGGAAACCTTGTCTTAGAGGGAACAAGGAACCTTTGTGTGAGAGAGAAATGACAGGAGGTTTGATTTCCAGAGTGTGGTATCCGCGCACACAATTGGTATACTGGCCCTGACAGAACCCCATTGATGGGTGATCACCTCGTTACCAGGGGTTCCTGAAGGGACAGAAATTGGGGGAGTGGAATATTAGATAGGGTTTAATTCACCTACAGCTGACCTGACAAGCAGCTCGGACAATAGGAAGCTAATGACTAACTCGCTAGTCATGTAATGGGTAATCTCGCATCTGTAGATTACCTTAAGTCCTAAAACCAATACCAGCCACATGTTTACCCCAGATAGCTTGGAACAATGGAGTTCCCCTGTCATTGATTAAGTTAGTTAATTAACTCCCCTGAAGAGTTTCCCAATTAACTCATGTAAACATGGCATATGGATTCTGCCAGATCGCAGTTCTTTTGCATGCAGCCTGCACATGATAAATACTGCTGATTTGCCTCATTAAATCACTGGTCTTCGCTCCATCTTGCCTCGTGTCTCATTGCTTGACCAGTCTCCTCCGGGACCCAACAGCCGCTTTGCGGCCCCGATCCAACATCTGGTGACCCCGAGACGTGATTCTACTTGTGAGTAAGCGATCTTTGTGGTCCGGTTCTATGCCAGAACCGTGTCCGAATCGTCCCGGAGGACAGTGTGGCAGCTCTGGTTGGAAAGCCATCCGATCTGAGTGACAGCTACACGGCGAGGCATTCCAGAGAGGCAAAGCTCTGCGGCAGCTTGCTCAGCAGAAAAACGCATTACGCTCAGGGTTGGCTGTGAAACCCTGACTTCAGTGCAGAGGCCGCCGAGGGTCCGTGGCAGCAGTCCATGCTCCGAGCTCCTTCCCAGAGGTTCGTCACGCCAAACCTGTTACCTGAACTCAGACATGTCGCTTCGTCCCGAGAAGGAAAACTTCAAAGGACCGGCAGGTAATATGGGGACTTGTCCTCAGAGGCAATGTCCAACCGCTAACCAGAGAGTTCACTTAATGGAACTCAAGGCCCTGGCCAGAGTACCCCAGACACGCATTCACAGCGCCAAGTTAGCGGATCTCTTGGCGTACTTGGGGGATCATTGTCTGCTTTATCCAGAAATAGGCATGCTTAACCTCCAACTTTGGGACAGGATAGGAGCCTGCATTCAGCAAACCCGAGAGCTCCAGATAGCATAATCAGCACATGGAGCAAGTGTAGGAAGCTGTTAGCAGAGGTAGACCCAGTCCAGATAGAGACCCAGGAACCCCCAGCGCAGTCAGAGCCATCAGCCCCAACGGCTCTCTATCCGTCATTTCAGCTCAAGCAGGGTAGTGTAGGGAGCTTTTCCCTCAGTGACAGCTGCAGAAGTCACTGATGGAATGCATGGAATGAGAAGCGCTGGCACTTCTCTGAGAGTTACAGGTTCCCAAGCTACCAAGAGTTCCATCCAGCGCATGGTTGAGGAAGAAATCAGTAAGGGGGAGTTGCCAGCAGAAGAACTAGCTGAGTTTAGGCAGATATGCCCAGTCCGCATAGAGATAGATGCTCTCACGGGCCAGCAGCAAACAGTCCATTTGCCAGTCCCGTACAAGCTGCTCATGGCTATACGGAAGGCCATCACAGAGACAGGACTTCAGAGTCGCTTCACCAGGGGCACGCTTCAGCAAGTGTGCGAAACCATGATGCTCATTCCGTATGACTGGAAAGCCGTCATGCGAATGATGCTCAACCCCAGCTAGTATTTGCTATGGGACAGCGAGTATCGTCTCGAGGCACAGGCAAAGGCTGCCAGGATGGGCGGAGCAGTAATTCCTGACCAGCTATATGGTTCAGGTCCATTCAAATCCGTTGATGCGCAGACCGCCTTGCCAATCGCCACCCTTCAGTTGGCGGCTGAGACAGCCTTCAGGGCTTATCTCAAGGTCCCAGCAGCTGGCAAAGCAGCAAAAAATTACACAGCAGTCAAACAGGGTACCCAGGAGTCCTACATGGACTTTATCAATAGACTGGAGGAAGCAGTCAGTAGACAGATCGATAATGAGCAAGCCCAACAGGAGCTCATGATGAAATTGGCAAAAGACAATGCCAACCTTGACTGCCGTAAGATCTTGCAGTCACTGGGCAATCGTCCCGATCTGACTCTCATGGACATGATTAGGGCTTGTGCCGACGTTGGTACAGATTCCTACAAAATGGGTCTGTTGGCAGCGGTGGTACAAGGCGGTAGGAAACCCAAGAACAAGACCAAAGGAGCATGTCACAATTGTGGCAAGATCGGTCATTTCGCTAGGGAATGCCGATCCAGCAAGGGCAGCGGCCAACACGCCGGCCGTCCCAAGACTCCGACCACCCCATGTCCGAGATGCAATAAAGGCTTCCACTGGGCCAGGAACTGCCCGAATTCGGGAACCCTGAACGCAGGCTTGTCTCTTGCCCCGGTCCAAACAGAGACCTCAATCGCTCTGGGAGAGCCAGAGCTGGATTAAATTCCGGTCACATGCCCTGCATTCTGGAGGCGCAGGCCAGCTCTAGAGGCAGTGCGGGACTAGATTTGACTTGCCAGTCAGAAGTCACATGTGACTTGCCAGGCACAGTCTATCTGGTTGATTCCCAGTACATGGGACCCCCGCCTAAAGGCTACATAGGTTTAGTTTTGCCCTGCAGTATTGCAGGAACGCGAGGAATTCTTGTAATTCTGGGAGTCATTGACTCCAATTTTTCGGGTGTTCTCCAAGTTCAACTCTGGACACACCTACCCCAAACCATTCACAAAGGAGACACGTTAGCGCAACTGATCATGGTTCCTTGTAACTCGCCAGCAGGCAGCCAGGAAAGGCTCAGGGACAGCTCAGAGTCTGGGTCGGAAGACCGCTCGAGTGCAGAAGGGGCAGTGCAAGGATACCAGGTCTTAGTGGCAGTGGAGACCAACATAGAGTGGAAGCGGCGGCCAGTCATAAAGGTATTTTTAAATAAAAAACCTTTTACTGGGCTGCTAGACACCGGAGCTGATGTCAGCATGGTCAGCCAGAGTCAGTGGCCGCGTGAGTGGGCTCTCGAGCCGGTCTCCGATGTGTGGGGGGTAGGCAGTGTTCAAGAAGCGTTTAGAAGCCTAGATTGGGTAGAAGACATGATCCCTGAAGCGGACGGCACAGCGGTCATCCGGCCGCACATTCTGGATGTGCACGTCAACCTTTGGGGGCGAGACATTCTGCAGCAGTACCGTGCCACTCTTACCTTCGGGTAATGGCTCTACCACTTAAATGGCTGACCAACACGCCAGTCTGGGTAGAGAAATGGCCGGTAGTAGGGGAGAAATTAGTCACCCTGAAACAGCTGGTGAAAGAGTAGCTAGACGCAGGACACATAGAGCAGTCCACCAGTCCTTTGAATTCGCCCATATTTGTTATCAAGAAAAAGTCGGGGAAGTGGCGACTCCTTCACGATCTCAGAGAGATCAATAAATGTATCCAGCCAATGGGACCGCTTCAATGCGGCATCCCGAATCCGAACATGATCCCAGAGAGTTGGGAGATCTTGGTCGTAGACCTAAAAGATTGTTTTTATACAATTCCCTTAGATGCTAGGGACCGGGAAAGGTTCGCTTTTACAGTGTCAGTTGTGAACCACAGAGAGCCTATGCAACGTTATGCGTGGAAATATTTGCCACAGGGGATGCTCAACTCACCCACCCTGTGCCAAATTTACGTTCACAACGCACTGGAGAAGTTCCAAAACCTTCACCCCACAGTCTTAGTGTGTCATTTCATGGATGACATCCTGGTCGCAGCGCCGCAACTTGGCAGCGAAATGTTTAAAAACCTCAAGGCCACTCTGGGGGAAAAAGGGTTACTCATTCCCCCAGAGAAAGTTCAGAGAACCGAGCCATTTTCATACTTGGGCCATCGGCTTCTCCGTTCTTTCGCAGCACCAGTTTTGCCACAGATCAACTTAAAAGATTCAGTCACCCTTGTAGAATTGCAGCAGATTCTGGGGAATATGAATTGGGCCAGACCGTATTTCAGACTAGATACAGATCTTTTGAAACTGCTCTTCTTGCTGCTAACGCTAGGTAAGCAGCCGGCAGACCAAATACACATTCCTCGAGAGGCGCGCTTGACTCTCGAAAAGGTCAACCAAGTTCTCAGCTAGAGATGGGTGGACAGGATTAGTCAGGGGCCATATGCTCCGAATCTAAACCTGTACATCGTTCGGACCGGGTCCATGTTTACCGGAGCCCTAGGGGTGGACTCCGAGTGGGGGGCAAGTATCATGGAATGGGTGTATTTACCACACACCTCTTCCCAAAACATCGTTCCTCCGCAGGAACTGGTCTCCGCAGTGATTTACCGAGGAAGGCTGAGAGCTAGGGACATCTCAGGGCACGATTTAGCAAAAATTGTGGTCCCATTCACAAAAGAGCAAATTCAGCAACTGATGCAGCTCAGTGACTTGCTTCCGATTGCATTGGAGGGATTCACTGGATGCTAGGCATACTATTTGCCGAAAGACCCCAGACTCGTCTCGCTTCAAACGGAGACAGTCAGTTTGTGTGAGTTAATGTCACTGGTTCCACTTCAGGGGGCTAGGACAGTTTTCACTGATGGGGGTCGCACATATGGTGTTCTTACTTGGCAGGAGGACCCGGCTTGGCGCACGCTTCTAACTCTTCCACAGAAGTCCGCGCAGCGGGCAGAGTTGGCAGCGGTGAACCTCGCTTTGCGCACCTTTGCCAAAGAATGCTTAAACATAATTACTGACAGCCAGTATGTTAGGAATTTGCTTCACAGTCTACCGGGAGCGTACATCACTTCCGTGATAGACAAGAATTTGGTAAGCCTCTTTCTCACAACTCAATTTCACTTGCGGAACTGCACCGAAGCACTCTATATCGCCCACATCAGAAGCCACCAGGACTTGGCTGGTCCGATTTCTGCGGGCAATAGCAGAGCGGATGCGGCCGCAAAGGAAATTCAGCAATGGTCAGTTTTGGGAGTCTTCACAACTCCAATTCAAAGTCATGCATTCTTTCATCAGAATGCCAAAGCACTCGCAAGGCAGTTCAACCTGCCACTTTCCCAAGCCCAAGGCATAGTCCGTTCCTGTCCGCATTGTGCAGGAGCGGTAGGGGGGCCCTTGTGGGGCCCTCGTGGGGGGTCAACCCATGAGGGACAGAGGCCAACCAGGTGTGGCAGATGGACGTCGCACATGTTCCACAGTTTGGCAGATGGCAGTACATGCACGTTTGCATTGACACTTTTTCACAGTTCGTTTGGGCTACAGCGCAGAAGGGAGAAACGGCTTCCCATGTGGAGCAGCATCTCCTTTCCTGCTTCGTGGCCATGGGCAAACCACGGCACGTGAAGACCGACAATGCTCCGGCTTATAGCTCCAGGCAGCTGGCCACCTTCATGGCCACCTGGGACATTAAGCACACCTTTGGCGTTCTGTACAATCCGCAAGGGCAAGCGATTGTGGAACGGGTCAATCGGATGCTTAAGTCCTACATTGACAAACAAACAGAAAGGGGGGAACCACCAGCCCTCCCCAAAAATCAGGGTCAGGCACAACATTGTCTGAACAAGGTATTGTTTACGTACAATCATCTTAATGTTTTTCGGATTGCACTCTGCAGGAGAAGCACTTCCGTCGCACGGAAATTCTTCTGTGGCTGATGGTGCGTTACCGAGTGCCACCGGATCCTTCCTGGAAGGGCCCGGCGCCACTCATAACATGGGGGAAAGGGTATGCTGCAATTATGTCTCCTACAGGTGTTATCTGGATTCCAGCCCGGTGTGTCAAGCCTCACTTCGAGTCCAATGGCGTGGACCCAGGCAGTTCTGGACCCGATCCCGGAGATGGAGGAACTAACCCTGATGGGGAGAGCCAAGCGGAGGAGGCGGCAACAGCAGATGACAGCGCCGAAGATCACCTGGGGGATGGCCGTCCCTGTGCCAGGAGGCGGCAGATGCCGTTCGGCAGGAGGACAAGGAGCCGACACCGGAGAACATCTTGATTGCAGCCTTTTCCCTGATTGCAGCTAATTCCATGATGACCACCATCATCTTGATCCTTTCCCTGCTTGTAGGAGGAGGCGTTCAAGCAGCTTCATTGGAAGCCAACAACCTGATGCCAGGCAGAGATCTCTTAGCCCCGCTAGAGTACAACATTTGGGAAAGATTGGCGAACCTCGTCAATCAGTCCGATTTTTGCCTGAGGCAGACCACCGCTTCTGCCTATATTTTGAGCACTTGTCTCATCCTGGTGTGTCACTCCCCAGATGCGCACATCAGGAACGGTGACTGGTTGGTGAAGTGGATATTTGGTCCGTTTTACAAGACTGCCTTATCAACGTACGTGCATTGGGGAACCCAAGTCACCAAAGTCTTACCGGCTGATGCGGCCACTCTCTACACTCCCCGAGTGGCGGTCAGCCCGAACTCTACTTGTGCTCGTATGACGGGCGGTTCTGCGGTCGAAGGGCCACAGCGCCGTTGCCTCAACCCCGGCAACAGCAACTGGACTTCTGATAACCCAGAGACTATTAGCTCAATGTATGCTCATGTTACTTTGCCTTCAGGATGGTTTTTTACATGTAACCAGTACACTTGGAACTACATTCCTGCAAATGTATCTGATTCCCTTTGGCAAAAGCCATTAACCACACCTACTCGGTGATAGTGCTGCTTAATCAAGAGCAGACAGAGCTTCACCATGCCATACTGGATAATCGAGGAGCCATCGATTACCTCTTATTGTTACATCATTTGGGTTGTGAGTCTGTCCATGGCATGTGTTGTTTTACCTCACGGACAACTCACGTAAGGTACAGAGTCAACTCACAGACCTCCATACCTTGGTTAAAAACATCAAGGAATATGCTACGTGGGCGTGGTGGAATTTGTTATGGTCCTGGTTCCCATGGGGTTGCCTACAAACGACACTCAAGGTGATTATTGGGGTGATAATACTGGGAACGACTGTGTGTTGTTTCATGCAATGTATTCCCTCACTGATGTCAAGATGTCCCCCATGGAGAGAACCCCGGAATGTCCTCACTCCACGTCAGCTGATGCCGCTCCTACGCCGAGCCGTCTTTCAGGTCCAATTAAACAAATAAAGGGGGAGTGTGTTATCCGCGCACACAATTGGTATACTGGCCCTGACAGATGGGTGATCACCTCGTTACCAGGGGTTCCTGAAGGGACAGAAATTGGGGGAGCGGAATATTAGATAGGGTTTAATTCACCTACAGCTGACCTGACAAGCAGCTCGGACAATAGGAAGCTAATGACTAACTCGCTAGTCATGTAATGGGTAATCTCGCATCTGCGGATTACCTTAAATCCTAAAACCAATACCAGCCACATGTTTACCCCAGATAGCTTGGAACAATGGAGTTCCCCTGTCGTTGATTAAATTAGTTAATTAACTCCCCTGAAGAGTTTCCCAATTAACTCATGTAAACATGGCATATGGATTCTGCCAGATCGCAGTTCTTTTGCATGCAGCCTATACATGATAAATACTGATGATTTGCCTCATTAGATCACTGGTCTTCGCTCCATCTTGCCTCGTGTCTCATTGCTTGACCAGTCTCCTCCGGGACCCAACAACCGCTTTGCGGCCCCGATCCAACATCAGAGGTGCTGGGGGCCCACACTCGGGCCCTTGGAGGCTAGTCACAACCACATGTTCCACCCTTGATCAATGGGTTCAATCTTCAGGAGAAGATTATCTTCTCTCTAGCCTCTAAAGCAGGAGTTCTCAACCTTTTAAAGCCGAGGCCTAGGTCATGCTCCCTCAGACAGCTTCGGGGGCCGGATGGGTTTTTTGCCATTCCTTCCCCATATGGCACTTTCTGGTGTGGTGGAGGCAGTGTGGGGTGGTGGTGGAATGAAATGGTGCTGTGAACTGCATCTGGCCCATGGGCCGCAAGTTGAGACTCCCTGCTCTAAAGCAAACATCCTGAGAACTTTTATAATCATTCCACCATAAGTTCTGTTTTCTGAATGTCCTGTCCCTTTGGTTGGACTCTTTTAGACTTTGGACCTTGAGAGATAAAAACAGCCTTTAAAAATGGGGCAAGAATGTATTTTTCTAATCCAGTAGTATTTTTTTTTGCACTGAGGAAGACATTGCCTCCCCATGCTCAGCAAAAGACAACCCCACCAAAAACAGAAAAGAACAGAACAGAACAGAACAGAACAGAACAGAACAGAACAGAACAGAACAAAACAAAACAAAACAAAACAAAACAAAACACTGAACTAGAAGTTGTCATCTTGTAACTCTGTTTTTGATCACCCCCTCCAATTTCTAGCCATTTGGGGACATTTCTGGTGCAGCCCTTGGGAGGTATGGGCATGATAATTTGGCTCCCAGGACCACTAGAGTTGCCTACTGAATTAGTTTTTCCAAATCTGATGCTCATTTTTGTTGTTCAGTCGCACAGTCGATTCCGACCCTTTGTGACCCTGTGGACCATTGACCTCCAGGCACCCCTGTCCTCCACCATCCTCCTCAGCCCGCCCAGCTCTGTGCCCATTGTGTCTACAATACCATCTAGCCATCTCATCTTTGGCCACCCCCTTCTTCTTTTGCCCTCCACCTTCCCCAGCATCAAGGCTTTCTCAAGTGAATCCTCTCTTCTCATTTGATGGCCAAAGTACTTCATCTTCATCTTTACTATTTGACCTTCCAGGGAGCAGTCAGGGCTGATCTCTTCTAAGATTGACCTATTTGTTCTCATCACTGTCCAGGGGACTCTCAAAACTCTCCTCCAACACCACATTTCAAAAGCATCTATTCTTCCGTCCTCAGCCTTTCTAATGGTCTAGCTCTCACAACCACACATTACCACCGGGAATACCATTGCTTTGACTATGCGGACCTTTGTTTGCTCGTTAGTGGCTCCCTATTTTATCTTCACAACAACCATATGAGGTAGGTTAGGCAAAGAGGATATGATCAGCCTAAGATCACACACTGAGCTGCATAGTCAGCTGGGGGTTTGAACCCAGTTTGACCAAGTCTTACTGTCATGCAGTTTATTTCAGATATCAGCTTACTGTCCTAATGCACTGAAAATGGACATACAGTACTGAAATCCTGTAGCCACTTTACTATTGCATAAGAGAAATTGAATATATTGTGTTGACAAATTGTCTTTCATTGTGCCCTTGTGAGATTGGGAGCTCAGGAATGCAACCAGCATCCTGTCAATGAGCAGAAAATTGCCACTTGCATAATTTATCTTACAATAAAGACCTGTATGAAATAGTAAATTTGCAATAGGATTCTGACCAATAATGGACTCTAATGTACATCTACACAGGTGGGCACATGACTATTCCTTTCTTGTTTCCTACTGCACCTTCTTAGCTTCTAAAAATTACAGGGAGAGGTAAAGGTCTCCCTTGCTCAAAAGCCAGTCATGTCTGACTCTAGGGGGTGGTGCTCATTTATGTTTACAGCCAAAGAGCCAGCGTTATCTTCGACTGTAGATGTTTCTATGGTCATGTGGCAAGCATGACTACATGCTGGAATGCACAAAATGATGTTACCTTTCCTGCTGAAATAGTACCTATTCATCTCTGCTTTCGAGATACTAGGTTGGCAGGAGCTGGGGAGACAACAGGAGCTCACTTTCTTGTGCAGCACTTGGGTCTTGAACTGGTGAACAGCTGACCTTCCAGTCATCAAGCTCAATGCCTTAACAACTAAGCCACTGTGGCCCCTAAATCACAGAGAGAAGCACCTACATACTAACTCTGAGCCAGCTCCATCTTATTTTCCTCGCTCCTGGTCTAGCAGCATCTGCTCTAAGGAAAGGATCTCAGGAGGCAGGCAGGCAATACTACTTCAAAACTTGTTCCAGTTGGTCTAATCACTCCCATGCTACAAACTGTACAGGAAGGATAGGAAGGGGCAAATGGGAGGTGGTGTAGCCTTGTATGTCAAAGAAGTGATAAAATCGTACATATTGGAATATCTAGGTGACCTGGAGTCACCAATAGAAACTCTGTGGGTAAGAGTACCAGGCCACAAGGATGGTCTAACAGTAGGCATATACTATTTGCCTCCGACCCAAACTCCTGAGGGAGACTAGGCAGTTGGAGAATGTTGTAAAGGAGGCATACAAGAAGGGAAGCCTGGTTATAATGGGGGACTTCAATTACCCTCACATAAACTGGGTGAATTGTTGTTCAGCACATGATAAAGAGATAAAGTTCCTAGATATGCTAAATGATTGTTCCCTGGGACAGATGGTTGAAGACCCAACTAGAGGTACAAGAATCCTTGACTTGATCCTGAGTAATACTCAAGATGTTAATGTGACTGATCCAATAGGGAACAGTGACCACAACTCAATTATGTTTAACTTGATCATAGACCGCAAGTCACTGATAAAATCTAACACAGAGACCTTAAATTTTCAAAAAGGAAATTTCCCAAAGATGAGGAAACTAGTAAAAAAGAAGCTGAAAGGGAAAATTGAGAGAGTCCAAACACTCCAAGAGGCACGGAGGCTGTTTACAAAAACAGAGGCCCAATTGGAATGTATACCCAAAAGGAAAAAGGGCACTGCCAGGTCCAAGAGGACTCCAATGTGGCTTACAGGAGCTGTTCGAGAAGTGACCAAAAGCAAGAAAAGCTCATTTAAAAGATGGAAGGCTTGTCTGAATGAGGACAGCAGGCAGAAACATAAATTCTGGCAGAAAAAAATGCAAGGCAACAATCAGGAAAGCAAAGCAAGACTTTGAGGAGCATATAGCTAAAAACACTCAGAGAAATAACAAAAACTTCTTTAAGTACATTAGAAGTAAGAACCCAACTAGGAAGGCCATTGGACCATTAGACAACAATGGAAGGCAAGGGGTTATTAAAGAGGAAACAGAGATTGCAGAGAGACTCAATGAATTCTTTGCTTCAGTATTCACTGAAGAAGACAGAGACCACATGCCCAAAACAGAGCCTATCTTCATAGGCAGGGAAACTGAAGAATTAAGCCAGATAGAAATAACCAGGGAGGAGGTCCTTGCATGTCTTGTTAAACTAAATGCTAACAAATCACCAGGACCAGATGGCATCCATCCACGAGTTCTCAGGGAACTTAAAGATGAAATTGCTGATCTCCTAGCCAAAATATATAATCTTTCCCTCAAACCATGGTTTGTGCCTGATGACTGGAAGGTAGTGAATGTAACACCAATTTTTAAAAAAGAATCCAGGGGTGATCCAGGAAATTACTGACCGGTCAGTTTGACATGTGTCCCAGGTAAAGTAATGGAAACCATCCTAAAAGATAGAATTAATAGGCAAATAGAAGAGAAGGCGCTGCTAAAGGAGAGCCAACATGGCTTTTGCAAGGGCAAATCATGCCTCTCTAATCTGTTGGAATTTTTTGTCAAGAAGCATGTGGATAAGGGGGATCCAGTTGACATTGTTTATCTGGACTTTCAGAAGGCTTTTGACAAGGTCCCACACCAAAGGCTCTTGAATAAACTTACCAGTCATGGAATAAAGGGACAGGTATTGTCCTGGATCAGCAACTGGCTAAGGGACAGGAAACAGAGGGTAGCACTAAATGGACACTTCTCCAAGTGGAGGGAAGTAAAGAGTGGGGTCCCCCAAGGTTCAGTACTGGGACCCCTGCTTTTCAACCTCTTCATAAATGATCTAGAGGTAGGAGTAAATAGCAAGGTAGCCAAATTTGCTGATGACACTAAATTATACAGGGTAGTGGAAATGGTGAGAGATTGTGAGGAGCTCCAGAGGGATCTCTTGACACTGGGGGAGTGGGCAAATGAGCTTCAACACTAGTAAGTGCAGAGTGATACACGTTGGGGTAAAAAAACCCAATTACATTTATAAACTGATGGGGTCTGAACTCTCTGCAACAAACCAGGAAAGGGACCTTGGTGTCCTGGTGGACAGCTCAATTAAGGTGTCAACCCAGTGTGCCTCAGCAGTGAAAAAACAAACAAACTCAATGCTAGGGATCATTAGGAAGCGTATAGAAAATAAGTCAGCAAGTGTCATTTTGCCTCTTTATAAATCAATGGTGAGGACCTATCTGGAATACTGTGTACAGTTCTGGTCACCATACCTCCAGAAGGCTATTATGGAGCTGGGAAAAGTGCAGAGGAGGGCAACCAGAATGATTAGGGGACTGGAACACCTTCCTTACCATCTGAGGCTGCAAAGGTTGGGCCTTCTCACTCTTGAACGACGGCGTCTAAGAGGTGACCTGATTGAAGTTTATAAAATCATGCACGGTGTGGACTAAGTAGATAAGGAAAAACTGTTTTCCCTATTACACAACACCTCCGGGTTGGAGAGATAGGCAGGATATCTCTCAATGCCATTTCCAGGGAATCCTAAGCAGGTGAAGGCATACCCGGAAGCAAATGGTGAGCCACTGTGTGAGACAGAATGCTGGACTGGATGGGCTGTGGCCTGTTCCAGCAAGGCTGTTCTTAAGTTCTTATACTATAACCAATGTTAGTTTCCCCATCAGAGAGATCCAGATCACTAGGGATTTTTAAAATTACAATGTGTTTATTGCAATACTGCAAATACTGCTATTTGTAAGTTCACTTGTAAGAATGCATCAACAAAAAGAAGACACAGAACATGTCTGAATTGCCCCTTCTGAAGTGGCCTGGAATCACCCATTTTCAGGTCACTTGAGGATGGTAGTGGTACTAAACCATGTTTAGCTTGCTCTTCCACATATGTAAAACAAGTTGACATCACTGTGAATGAAGCCATGTGTATAGTGACAGGATGCCTCAAACTTACACCAGTTGAGGAAATTTATCCTCTTGTTGGTATCACTCCATCTAAGATAAGGAGAGACGTAGTAGCGGATGCCAAGAGAACTAAGCAGGAGAAGGCCCCTCCACTTCCTCTGAACAGATATGAGTCTCAAGTCTGCCAGATCAGATCTAGGAAGAGTTTTATGGCAAGAACAAACATTCTTGTGCGTACACAAGAGCAAAACCAAATTAGAAGATGGAAGAAGGAGCTCACTAGACAAAGAACAACATTAAAGGAGAATATAGCTGAGGAACTCAATTTCCCCATGTCACTTAGAGGATTCTGAATCAGCTGAGGGTTGGAGTCCCTAAAAGCTGGACCAAAATGCTCAAGTGGGGACTGCTGGTGGACAACACTGTGTGAATGTGGAGAGATACAGAATCCAGCTCATTTACTCGTCTGCCAATTACTGCCAGAAACATGCATCGATGAGGACTTAAGTTTGGCTAACGACAAAGCTAAGAAGATGAAATCATTTTGGCAGTCCAGGGTTTGATTGGGAGATCGGGAGACAAAAAAAGCTTGCCCTTCTGCTCCCAATAAATAAATAAATACAAACAACTTTTACCTGAACAGAGAAGTGGCTGACAAGTGGCTGACTCTGAGGATGGACAGGGAAAGTAAGCCCAAAATAAATTAATAATAATCCTTGCTCCAGTCCCAGCCCAGCTGTCTTTCATTTGCTCACCCTTGATTGTTGCAGTGGGCAGCTGTCAATACCCAGTCTCTGTCAATCAGAACACCTCCACACTGAACATCAGGCCCGTTTTTCCTGCTGTTTGAGAGGATGACCTGGTAGGGGTGACCATGCTTGGGGCATTCTTGACCTCCAATGATCCTGGAATCATCCTGTCCAGCCACTGGGGAGTGGAAAAAATCAGCCAACATTAGATAGAGATATACGGTAGCTTTACTCATTTTGCAAAATTCCACATCATGTAATTATCCACTGGATAAGTAGCAGAAAGCCCTGTGTCACCATAGTTGACTATCTGGTTGGATCTCTAAAGGTTCTAGGCAACACCTATATGAGGGACCATGTTTTGCTCATGGCCAGCCCTACTGTTAGACAGAATGACCAACTTTCTTCAGTCAGGAGCAGATTATGCTAAGGAAAGGGCAGAAGTTGTACTCTCTCTTCTGTTCATCCTGAGATCCTTCTGCTTTTCTTTCTTGAATGACATGGCCCTTCCATCAGTAGTCATGTGCTAGATGACCCTCTTCCACTGCCAGTGCTGAAGTATGCTTTAAATGTTAATCCACATGACTTTTGTATATGGGATTTGGTCTCAAGGTGCCATTTTGTCCTTTTGTTATGTCTCAGAATATCTAGAAATGGCTCTTACTTTGTTGAAGAATCTATCTATATTTATATCCCACCCTTTAAATGCAAGCACCACTCAGGGCGGCTGACAATATATAAAACATACAATACAATAATCCTAAAATAACCCAAAGAGACAAAAACAGATAATTGTACGACCATAAAGATATTCATAGTAAACACTAGCAGCAGCAGTAAGAGAAAGTACCGTAATAACAATTAAAAAATCAATCCAGGTGCTAACACTACCCAGTACTAATGATCTTATTTATTTATTTGTTCATATTTCTATTGCTGCTCTCTCGCCGAGGCGACTCTGGGCAGCTCACAGGTGTAAATATAAAAATATTCCATAACAATACAATCAAGAAGCTTATCTAAAAAACATCAAACATTAAAACCTTTAAAATACCCATAACATACCCTCTTCTATAACCACTAAAACCCAAGCTAGCCCTTATATAACTCATTGGGGGGATTTTTCCACACCAGTGGCACCCCGCACCTGTTGTGCAAGCCAAGTTTTGAGAGTTTTACTGAAGGGGAGGAGTTCTGCCTGGAGAGGCCTTTTAAAGGCTTGCTGACACAGGTAAGTCTTTAGGGACTTACGAAATGTTAATAATGTAATGTAGGAGCAGTAGTGGGCATCAGCAGGTTTGTACCAGTTCACCAGAATCGGTAGCAGAACTTCTGGTTGGCCCTGCCCATCCAAGTTTTGAAATAAGGTAGTCCTAATTTGGGTGCAACGCAAGGCTTTCCCCCATGCCACGTCCACTATACCACACCCACAGTGTGGTAGTAAATTTTTTTGGAGCCCACCACTGTGTAGGAGCAGTTATAATCTCCACTGGCAATTCGTTCCAGAGGGTGGGGGGAATGTTCACTCCTTTTCAGAACTAATCTTGAATCTTAGAAATCCACCCTGCTGTTGTTGGTAGATGGGAAGAAAAAGAAAGAAGATCTACACACTTAATACAAAAAATTCTAGCAGAATTGGTTGATACATTTTAAAAAGAGTTTTGGGGACTAGGGATGAAGCTCTGAATTATGAGCAATTAGGAAAATTTCCCTATTAAATTTCCCTATTGGATGTTGAAAGTAGTGCCTTCTCAGAAGGTCATCTAAGTGTCACAGATGGGCATGTGAAAACCTGGGACCTCATTTTAGTTCAGACATGCATTTGATAGCTGAACCCTTGAGTTTCCCCCCATAAAATAACAACATAAAATTTGTAGAGCTGAGCAAATTCCTTATTTAGACTGTAATTCTCAGAATCCTTTAGACCAGCTTGCTGGTTGGGGGAATTTTAGGAGTCAAACCCTCCCACCCCTTAACACATCCAATATATTGACAAGGCATTAGTGCCTGTTGCATATTGTTACCTTGGGTGTGGAAATTCACATTAAAACAGGTCGAACTTTGGAGTGAGTGATTCTAGATCAGTGGGGGAAAGGCACCGTGTTTCGTAGTTGGCTCAATCCAAGCCACAAACCTTGTATGGAGGAATCCTAAACCAGGCTGCCACTTGGGAATGGTTCCAACCTCCCCCTTCACCTTGAAGGCCAGTGTGACATCACATTTGTCACAACCTGACAAACCTTGCAGTCAGATGGGTGAAGAAACGTAATCAGACCTAGGAATTAGGGTGTGCAATTATGCAGCAACAAATGAAAGAACAAAACACATGGGACTTATTTATTTAGCACGTTCTTTGTTATGAAACCGACTTTTGTTTTCATTCTCCCTAAATAGCCAACTGGAAGAGATCTCCTTGAGGTACCAAGGCTAGAGAATAAGAAAATGAAAGGTAGAAAGAGCAGTGAAAAAAAAATCCAATCTTCAGATCAACAGCACTGTAGCTACAATATCCAACATTTTCAGATAGAATCTTCCTGTTACAGTAACAGGGTTTGATGTAGGCAGATTGATTGCACATGAGCCGGCAGATGGGCTAAACACTACTTTATTGTAACATGGTCTGTACATGAGGCCGTGGCGGAGCCTTGCCTCCTTATATATGGTACATAATACATTTGAATTTCGCCCGAAGGTACCCATTGGTTGCAGTATCGGTGACGTCTTTCTGATGTACTGCATACCTTACATAGTTCACCTGTGGCGGGAAGGGCTCTCAGTTTGGGGCGGTCCCTAGGGGGTATTCGCAGAAACTCCATCTGCGAAACTATGGAATAGGAGGTCCCCGAATCCACCTCCATCTTTACCTGGACCCCCTGCAACAGTACCTTCACAAAAAAAAATGGGTGTGTCGGTCCGACACATGTCCCACCACGGTGTCCCCCACATGCACTTTCCAGATGGTCTCGTACTTCCGGCCGTAGTGGTTGGTCCGGTCAGGGTCTCGGCTTCTGTGTTGTCTGCACACCTTCGCGATGTGTCCCAAGCGTCCGCAGTTGTGGCACTCTGCCTTCTTGAAGGGGCATTTCTTCCGGTTGTGTGAGCCCCCGCACCCCTCGCAGCGTCGGCTTGCTTCGGTGGTGTCCCTCTTACCGGATGGCCTTTTTCTCACTTTCTGGACCTCTGGTTCACTCTCACTCTTGCTGGATTCCGAAGTGGATGTGGCGGCGGCCACTGCAGCTCTCGAATCTCATGCATGGCATGACGAACAGCTGTGGGCTTGAACCGCGGATGCTGAGCTTCCCAGGGCTGCGGACCTCATCCTGCATGCCCGTACTCCGTCCTTTACCACCTCAGCAGCTTGTGTGGCCCGCAAGACCTGCTCGAACGTGATGTCCTCATCTCGGGCTAATGGTTTCCGCTGAGCCTCTTCATCCCACAGGCCGAGTAGGAGACGGTGTCACAACACTTCGGCCAGGAAGGCTCCCCACCGGCATGGAACGGCCACCAGCCTCAGCGCGGCTACGTACTTTGCTACAGTTTCTCCATGCCGTTGGTCTCGCCGGCTAAATGCCAATCTTGCCGGGAACACGGACACCTTTGGGTGGAAACGTGCCCGCAGTGCAGCGAGAATTTCAGCCAGTGGTACTGTCTTGAGTACCCTCAGCATCAGTAGGTTCCTTGCTAGTTCCAGGGTTGGCAACCCACTCTGAGCCAGTAGGCAGGCTCACCTTTGCGCTTCGCCCTCGATCTTCTCCGTGTCCATTGCGTACAGAAACTGTTCCTCATAGAGGTCCCACGACTCTGGCTGGGAGGTATCAAACGGAGAGAGGGTGACCCTGTGGGATGACATTATCCCACCTTCGTTGCCAATTTGATGTAGGCAGATTGATTGCACACAAGCCGGCAGATGGGCTAAACACTACTTTATTGTAACATGGTCAATCTGTACATGAGGCAATGGCGAAGCCTTGCCTCCTTATATATGGTACATAATACATTTGAATCTCGCCCGAAGGCGCCCATTGGTTGCAGTATCGGTGACGTCTTTCTGACATACTGCATACCTTACATAGTTCACCTGTGGTGGGAAGGTTTCCCGCACTAGTTACTCATTGGGTAAATTGGAGCCATGTGAGCTCCATCAGCTGCGCTAATGGCGAGCAGCTGAACTGTGTGCATACACAACACAGGGAATGGGGCTGATGGAGATATAAAAACATAAGCTCAGGTACTGTATGCCCTGTGCAACTTCTTTTCTCTGTTATATCAGAGAGTAAAACAACAACAACAACAACAACAACAACAACAACAACAACAACAACAACAACAAAAACATTGTGGCACTTTAAAGACTAACTGCTGTATTTTAATGTTAGCTTTCATGAATCAAGCCCACTTCGTCAGATATAAGAGTGGCATCAATTTATACACATCAGGTACAGAATGGTTGGTTAGCATAACAGATATGTATACAAATCAATATGGCTTTTTACAACAGGCAATAGCAGAAGATCTTTGGTTGTTACTCAGATTAGTTGTGAAGTTTCGCCCTGTTGAATTGTAAATGGTTAGTAGGATGATAACAACCAGAAATCCTTTGTATATCTGTATGGTTAAGACACCTGAAGCTGTAAAATGAAGATGAGGACTTGGAAGGGATGGAAACATGTAGAAACACAAAAAAGTATTCTCATGATAAAGCATCTGTCTTATTTTATCACGGAAGCAAATGGCACTCCAAGGGTTGGATACAGTCTGTAGGAAGTTGTCAGTTTGCTCACATTCTCATCAGCCCCTCTGATAGATAAAATGATGCTATCTATCTCATTAATTCCTCATTAAAAATCTTTAACAGAGAACTGGAATGAACCAAAGATACACATGCTATACTATTCAGATGTTATGATTTCGGTCTACCACTGAGGAAAGGTGATGGCCATGTTTGTGGCAGTGAATATTGAGAAGGAAAAGGGGGAAAATACACCTACCCTGTTCTTTTAGCTTGGCTTGTACTTGAATCTAATTGCTAAGTCTCTGATGCTTCTTTTCATCAGAGCTGGATAATGTTACTTTTGCTGATCTAGAGGTTTCAGAATCTCACAGCCAGCTTATACTATAAAAGGTTATTTCCTGCCTTTCAAATAGATTCCCAGTTGCTTTGGTACGTTTTCAGCATACCTGTCAAGTATCCCGGATTGGCTGGGAAATCCCATATTTTGGCGCTCATTCCTCCCCTTTCCTGCTGCCATCCCATATTTTGAACGGCTGGGGAAGGGGTTACTGGGCAAGCGTGCACACGCAGAACCCGTTTTCGCATGCGCAAATGGGTTCTGCATGTGCTCGCATGCACGCACGTGCAGAAGTTTTATTTTTGGGAGCCGCGCTTGACGGGTATGGTTTTCAGGCTGATTAATGATTCAGACCTCAAACTCTCTGATCCAACTCAAGAATTTACCCACCATACCACAATGTCTCCAAGCCTGCTTTTTCAAGATTGAAATAAACTTGACTTGAATTCTCCTTCCTCTGTCCACTATAGACACTGGCACATTTTTAGACTTGTCAATGGGGCAGTAGGAGATCAACATAGATTATATCTTTACAAGTCTCTTGAAAGAAGGCTGAACCTGAATAAAGTGTATGCTTACTTCTCTGTAGATGAAAGCTGTATACAGTATTTTGAATGGTAACATTTTACTTGGATCTCACTTGGAGCTATTTAGTCATCTCTTGATCCTACACAATCCTTAACTTGAGATAGCTAAATCTGAGCCTTAGTCTGAAGGTGGACAGATCTGACTAGACTGTTTTAACAACTTCTTTCCTTTTGTCGTCTCAAACCCGTACCTGCCATCTCCATGTATATTCATTTTTGTGCACATTTTTCAATGGCTAAAATCCTGTTGCATAGCTACATCTGCGTAATTTGAATTTGCACAAGCTGTTGCAAAGTTTGTATCAAGGAGGAAGTCTTATCCAGGAAGCAGCTCCACAGATACAATTTAATGGTTGGTTGCATGGTCAGTTGTAAAACTAGTTGCACACTCAGCCATGTGGACCACCTAAGTAAAGCTCTATGTATGTAAACATCTGCAGGAATAACTTTATGCTACACAAAATGCAATACGATTTCAATCAATGTATGCATTTCTGGGCACAAATTGCAGCCATTTCTGTTCACCCGGAGACATAAACACATTCACGCTCTGTAATACATGATTTTAGTCCATATGAAATAAGTATAACTCTTGTAGCAATTATAGTTGAGATAGGCTCTCTCAGCAAAGTGAGACAACCAACTGAGGGGTCTTGGTTCCAGCAGAAGGATCACACACCAAGCATTTGTAGTTTTTGTTACAAGCATCTAATGACCCTACCCAAATACAACATTTCTTCCTTTTGTGAAAGTAAGCCAAGGAAGAGAGAAAGAAAGCAGAGGTGAAGCTCATAGATCAGGAGTTCTCAATCTTTTAAAGCCAGGGGCCCGGGTTACGCTTCCTCAGACGGCTCTGGGGGGCGGATGACCATTTTGCCCTTCCTCCACCACATGGCAATTCCTGGTGTGGTGGAGGCGGTGGGGGCCCACATGATATGGTGCCATGGGCTGCATCCGGCCCACAGGCTGAGAATCCCTGTCATAGATCATCAAGACACAAACAACCCATCTAAAGATACAAATTACCCAACCCATCACAGACTACCTAACTTTGCTATGATTTTGCAGAAATGCACAGAAATCAGTCTTCTGGACTGACTACGACTCCCATCACAATCTTAAAGTGAGAAGAAAAACTTTTTTCATGTATCTCCTTTAGTGTGAAAGGATGAATGGCACCATGTTTACAGCTCATGTCCCAGGCTGATTTCCTTACCTGTATATATCAGCACAACTAGCACTGTACTTAGAAGTTTTGCGGCCTTACAGGGAGGAGGTAACATCTGTCTTCTTGTGGTGAGGCTGTTGGATCAAAAGCAGTTTATTGTTACTGAATTCATCACCCTTAAATCCCAGCTCGCCACACCTTCTTCCTCTAATTCTAGAAGCAAAAGGATCTAGTTATGTGGGTTTTTTGCACCCTCCCACACAGTTAATCGGCTGCTGTCAGCACTGTTCTTCCCATAGAAACATCTCTGGGTGCACAATATGAGGAAGAAGGAAGTTTTCTGCCTAAGCCCCTGAGGTTATGATGGACCTTTACTAGAGTATCCCAAGTTGTCCTTCAGTGGAGATCTTATGAGTTCCTCCTGAAAACAACACCAACTCTAGAGGTTTCTGTGGTTCCCAGAGAGTCTTGGTTCTGATACAAAAGAATATAAGCACTATTGTGAAAACACAGCCCAATCTACAACCCACTTAAACAGAGGAGCATACATTTAATTTAATTTAATTTAATTGGCTTTAATTCAATAACCCACAGTGAACTGTGGATTCAGGTGCTAGTCGTTGCATGTCTGTTTGTGTACCCATCTCCTGACTGGAAATAAATAGGGATGAGGGAGGGGTTTATTTATCTCACACACACAGAGAGAGATTTTGATATTGCTGGTATTGAATTGGTACTATTTCTATGGAATTCGGTGTTAACTTAGTTGTTCTGTTATCTCTGTCCCAAATTAATGGTAAAAAGCAGGACTAGTCTTTCTGTCAGATGTCAGCTGGGACATCTTTCACAGTAAAGAAGGTTGCTGGGAGTTGATCTAGATGACCTTTGAGACATTTCGCAACTCTTATGATTCTGTGTATTTATCTCGAGGATAGTGCAACCCTGAACTATCAATGTGGTAATAGCATCTTCAAGAAAGGCTGATGAACACGAAGGGAAGTAAAAACCAGTGACTATCCATGGTGGTGGAAACTAACTACAGTGGTACCTCGCTTAAAGAGCATAATGCGTCCCACAGGATTGCTCTTTAAGTGAGTTTTCTCTTTAAGCAAAACACCATTGTAAGTGACCAATTGTGATTTCTGGCAGAAGGGATTGCGAACCCTGATCTAGTTGTTAAGTGAATTTTGGTTGGTTTTAGTTGTTAAGCAAGGCGACCATTCAAAGAAAATTCTGCTCTTTAAGCAAGTTAGTCTCTAAGCGAGGCGCTCTTCATGTGAGGTTTTACTATATACATGCTTTTTCTTCTTCCGTGTCTAGGCCAGATGTGAAACTGCCAAAATGAAGGCACCTTTTGCTGAGTTCATTCTGTAGTTCCTTTCGCCTGACCTAGTGTGAGAAAGATTAGCCAGTAACACAAGGTTCCAGTTAACAGGGTTGCCCAAATGTGGTTCAAAAATACCACAATCTTCGAGGAGGCTCTTTCTGTGTACCCTACTATACATGCTGAACACATGAGTGTGAATGAGAATGTCATTGAGTCAACTTTATAAGCATCAAAATGCAACTTGATAGACTATTAAATATTGGAAACTACGATAAAAACTTATGTCACTTATGTTAACAGTAGTCAAATAAATGTTGAATTTATTTTTCATGTCAATATATATATTTTCATCTGTTCTCACCAATATAAATGCAGAAATCTGAGTGTTATGTGTAGGGACATTGTAAATAAAAGCAATGTAAAATAATCCATGCATTTATCTCCAGCTATCTACTTTTTTCTTTCTTGCTATGATTCACTTTTTCCAAAGTTTAAGAGGGAAATAAATTTTTAAATAAATAACATTAATGAATTCAAATCCTGATCAATTTCTTACTGTGAAATAACATCAAATGTTTAAATAATTTTTTCATCCCAAAATGAAAACATTCCATTCTGAAACAAAATTGATTTCTGTATGTCTCTTTATTATTTATTTGTGACATCTCTGAATGTAAAAAAGAGGTGAAGGTCTCTGGATCATTCATAAACTATAGGTTAATTAGAAGGAAGCAAGTAAGCAAGTAAGCAAGTAAGCAAGAATGAAAGAAAGAAAGAAAGAAAGAAAGAAAATAAATTCTAACCTGAGATTGTTGTTCTGTATATACTGAGCTCCCATCTTTGTACCAGCTCCTGCCAACCTAGCAGTTCGAAAGCAAGAAATTGCAAGTAGATAAATAGGGACCACTTTGGTGGGAAGGTAAACAGCGTTCTATGCGCTCTGGTGTCTAGTCATGCTTGCCACATGACCATGGAAACGTCTGCAAAAGCAGACAGCGCTGGCTCTTTGGCTTTGAAATAGAGATGAGCACTGAAACCTAGAGTCAGATATGATTGGCATTCGAGCAAGGGCAACTTTTACTTTTGCCTTATATACTGAGATCAGTTAATGGAACTTTCAATTTTATCCTGCAAAACATATAGCTTGTTCAGGATAAACATATAAAATGTCTTATGTCTTTCTCCCATTAGCACATCTATACATTTCAAATCACAGCCTGCACTCATGGCTGGTAGAACATGAACATGCCTTGACCTGGTGGATCACAATATCACCATACATCACCTTTCTCCTTTGGGTTTTTCTTCAGCTCTTTGCTATGCTAACATTTCAGCCTCCCTCACCCAGCTCACCCATCCAGAGCCATAATTACCTGTGGTTCCTGGGAGGAGAGATGTGATTTAAGTGCAAAGGTGTCCTATAATATCAACTTCTCCAAGATCTCTGCAGTTGTTGCCAATGCCTCCTGGGCTGTGACTCAAATGAACCTTATTTGTCCATCTTCACTTGATTAATCACCTGGTATTTATCCATCACATTTGCCTAAGCAGGGAGGGCAACTCCCTCTCAGTCTTCTCCACAGGAGACCTGTTTGTTCCCTTTTGTGTGCTAATATGAAGCACCTGGCTAGCTGGATACTTCAGTGCCAGCCTTTGTAGCCTTGACCAAGCTGCGCAATCCCAGGATGCCCCCAGAAGAAGGGAATGGTAAACCAATTCAGAGTACGCTTTACCTAGAAAAACCTGGAAAGGATTGCCATAAGTTAGCACTGACTTGATGGCGCACAATTAATTATTATCAGCATTATTATAAAGCATCTGGCTAGCTAGCTATCTTCGTGTGTCAGGTATCTGAATGCTGACCCAGACATTGGGAATTCAACTCCCCATTGTGGATCCCAGAAGAGCCAATTTGGGCAGGCTACACAGTCCAAGGATGGCTGGTAGAACATGAGTATTCTTTACCTAGAAAGCCCTGAATAGCATTGCTGTAAGTCAGAATTGGAAAACTGCAGTGACTTAGTGGTGGTTAAGACTCTGAACCTGATGACTGGGGTGTACAGGAATTGACTGGGTATAAATCTAAATATTTCCTTTGAAGCAACATCCGCAGTGTCACCTGCGGAGGCTTCGCCACCACCACTACCACTACCGTCATCACCACCACTACCGTCATCACCATCGGCACAAAGGAATGTAGTATTTAGTGTGGAAGAAGGAGATATGAGGAAGGTGTTGAAGGGAATTAACCCAAAGAAGGCCACAGGGCTGGACGGAGTAGCCGGAAGAGCCCTGAAAGACTGCACAGAGCAACTAGGAAGCGTTTTTACAGGGATATTGAATCGATCCTTATCCCAGGCTACTGTGCCATCTTGTCTAAAGTATTTTATCATCGTTCCAATACCAAAAAAATCTAATCCGGAAAATCTGAATGACTTTCGTCCAGTAGCACTCACACCTGTAATCATGAAGTGCTTTGAAAAGCTGGTACAGAGGAGGGAGGAGCCTAAGGTAGCTGGTTGGAGTGATTTCTGCTGTCTCCTTCTCCAGACAAAGAAAAAAAGGTCCTATTTGGGTTAAAGTACAATGGAATTTGCCAAAAGATAGCTATTGCAGTCCTTTGGACGATAAGGTATCATGGGTGGTGTTGATGGTCCTGTTGAAAAACTATTTGCTGATAAATTTTCGGTTGAAAAATACCGGAGAGAAAAGTGCTAAGAAGCAGAGGGCCTTTGGCTGCAAGGCTTTTTAAAAGCAATAGACCTGCCATCTCCTCTTTGTTGCTGTGAGGACTTTCTTTTTCACCTCTTTGCCTCTGATACAATTTTTGGAGGAAAAGGCTTCATACAAGATTGGTTTCGAAAAATTTACAGTTTACAGTTTATCCACTACAGCTTTTTCTTTTTGTTGCCGTCCTAATTTCAGAGGGAGGAACCGCCATATTGGGCTGAGCCGACAGAGCTGGCAGGAAGCCAGGTGCTTTTTGTGATAAGATAAAGCTTTGTAGTTGTAAATTAAAATAAAACTGCAGTCTCTTAGTAGCTGGTGGAAAAATATTTGTGGACTATTGATAGCTGCAAGTTGCTGAGCAAACAATATCAGGTACTTGTTGTGTATTGAATGTATTTGTAACCACACGAATGGGTTCATGTAACACTGTAACCTTCTGTATGAGGACGCGAGCTAGTGGCCACCGGGGGCAGTAGCGAGCGCCCAGCTCACATGGTACACATTCCTCAAATGCCCTCAGCTGCGCGGGAAAGATTCCCGCGCTCACCTCACCTGGACAAGAAAGGCGTGACCAAGGATGACGTCACTTGGACAGCAGCCAATGCCTGTCGAAGAGCCATATTCAACTGTATAGCCACCGTATAAAAAGAGCTGTTTGTCCGCCATTACCACATGTTCGTACTGTACTCCATGCAATAAAGATGTGCTAGGCTAGCTTACAGCCGTTTCCATTGTCTTGATTCCCAAACACTAAATTGGCAACGAAGGTGGGATCATGGATTCCCACGGGGACAAGACAACTTCACAGCAACCAGTCTTCGACGTGACCCATCCCGAGCGATGGGACTGGTTTGAAATGCATTTCAAGAGTACGGTAGCCTATGCCGGCATCACCGACGCAGGAAAGAAGCGAGGTCTTCTCATCACGATGCTCGGTTTCCACGCGGTGCAAGCGCTGATGGATCTGGTGGCACCACGAGAGGTGGATCAGGTTTCGATAACCAAAATACTGGCAACCCTGAGAAACCACTTCAAGCCCAAGGTATCCTTCTTCTCTGCCAGGGCCGCCTTCACGAGGAGGGACCAAAAGCTGGGTGAGTCTGTATCTGAGTATGTAGCGGCCCTCCGTTTGTTGGCAACCCCATGCGAATGGCGGGAGATTCTAGACATGGCCCTAAGGGACAGGATGCTCTGTGGGATGAGAGATGGGGAAACCCAAAGGAAGCTCATGACCCGAGGCCACGACCTCACCTTTAAAGAGGTACTACAAGAGGCCCTAGCTGCTGAGTCCACGAGGACCGGGTACAAGCTTCTCAAGGCAAAGCCTCCACCAGTAGAGGCAGCTGCATCCGCAGTCCAGGCGTCTTGGAGGGCGGCCCCTGCCCCACGCTTGCCCACATCCTCAGAGGCTTCTGCCACCCCAGGCTCCAGTGAAGATGAGGGGGTCCGGAAGGTCAGAAAGGGGCTGAGCGAGAAGAAAGGGAAAGGGGGTCGGCGCTGCGATGGTTGCGGGGCGTCCCATGAGAGGAGCAAGTGCCCATTCAGGAAGGCTGAGTGCCACAACTGCGGGCGGAAGGGCCACATCGCCAGGGTCTGCAAGCAACGCCGGGACGAGAGTAAGCGCTCCACGAGGAGACAGGATGGCGTCAGCAGAGTCTACGATGGTGGCGACGACCCAGAGGGGGACCACGTGTACCGAGGAGTACATGCGGAAGACGACTTGGCCGTCCACAGCGTGCCTCTAGGGCAACCACGTTTTTATGCTGAGGTACTGTTGCAAGGGGTTCCTGTTAAGATGGAGATAGACTCGGGGTCTGTATACTCTCTCATTTCCCATAAGGAGTTTTTGCGCATTCCCCCCAAGGAGCGACCCAAACTCAAAGGGATGAGAGCGAACTTGAGAGACGTGCAGGGAAATGCGATTCCAGTGCTGGGAATTGGGGACTTCGAGATACAGTACAAGGGACTCCAAAGGAAACTTCCCCTAGTAGTTCTAAGGGAGGGGGGGGTGTAATCTCCTGGGAACACAATGGTTCAAACCCCTGGACATCTTCATAGGCGGCGTCCATGCCATCGGGGGGAATGAGATCCAGGCAGTGTGCGACGCACACGCTGAGGTATTAAAGAAGGGGCTCGGGAAGTACAAGGGCCCCCCAGTCGCTTTCGACCTAGACCCGGAGGTCCGCCCAATTAGACTCAAGCCACGTTGGGTTCCATTCGCCCTAAAGGACAAAATTGAGGCGGAACTGGACAAACTAGTGGAGCAGGGGATTTTAGTGCCTGTGGACTCTGCAGAGTGGGAGACTCCTATTGTTACAGTGTTGAAAGCAAATGGGGAGGTGCGAATTTGCGCTGACTACAAGTGTACAATTAACAAGGCGATCCGCCCTAATGCCTACCCAGTGCCGGTAGTTAGCCATTTGCTAGCTACTCTACATGGGGGAAAGTTTTTCGCCAAACTAGACCTGGCGCAGGCGTACCAGCAGCTTCCAGTAACCCCAGCCACCTCTGCTGCGCAAACCATTGTAACTCACAAGGGGGCATTCAAGGTAACGCGCCTACAGTTTGGCGTGAACTCGGCGCCGGGGATATTTCAGTCTCTTGTGGAACATTTGTTAAAGAAGTTACCGGGGGTCTTGCCATTTTTGATGACATATTGATATCTGGGGAGAGCGAATCAGAACTGGCCCAGAGACTAGATAAGGTCCTTAAGCCTTCGAATCCGCCGGGTTGAGGCTGCGGAGGGACAAATGTGTGTTTCTGGCCAGGGAGGTTGAGTTTCTGGGGTTCCACATAACCTCTGAGGGGGTGAAACCCGCTGAGTCCAAAGTCTCAGCCATTCAAAACGCCCCTTGCCCCACCACAAAACCGGAGCTGCAGTCCTTCCTGGGGCTGCTGAATTTTTACCATTCCTTCCTGCCCAGGAAAGCGTCGATTGCAGAGCCCCTGCACAGGCTGCTGAAGAAGGATGCGGTTTGGCGGTGGGGGGAGAATCAGGAGCGGGCTTTCAGGGAACTCAAGCAGCTCCTCTCCTCAGAGGCTATTCTAACCCATTTCGACCCAAAGAAGCCGGTAGTCTTGGTCTGCGACGCCTCACCAGTGGGGGTGGGGGCGGTCCTGTGCCACGTGTTAGAGGGCGGGCAAGAAGCCCCTGTTGCATTCTATTCGAGATCATTGTCCAAGGCAGAATGAAATTACGCCCAAACAGATAGGGAGGCCCTTGCTATTGTGGCGGGCACAAAGAAGTTCCATGATTTTTTGTATGGTTGCCCATTCACTATTGTAACCGACCACAAGCCACTATTGGGGATCTTCACCTCAGACAAGCCCACTCCACAGATCCTCTCCCCCAGGATGCTTCGGTGGGCGATTTTCCTCAATGCATACAAGGGTTCATTAGAGTACCGCCCCGGGAAAGACATAAGCCACGCGGACGCACTCTCGAGGTCCCCTCTTCCCCACCTGGGAGACCCAAAGTGTGAGGTAGAGCAAGACAGCCAAGTCCTCCTCATAGAAGCCCTAGATGCACCCCCCATACTTCCCGTGGAAATTGCTGCAGCCACGGCCAAGGATAAAACGTTAGCCCTTGTGAGATCCTGGGT
Organism: Bradypodion ventrale; assembly: GCA_035047345.1. Classification (NCBI taxonomy): domain Eukaryota; kingdom Metazoa; phylum Chordata; class Lepidosauria; order Squamata; family Chamaeleonidae; genus Bradypodion; species Bradypodion ventrale. Next base: position 35,388,888 of record JAWDJE010000008.1, on the reverse strand, counting down.
ACAAAAGGGGTGGCCCACGGCTCCCCCCGCAGACGAGTTTGCTGCGTTTTTCAGGAAGAGGGTTGAGTTGTCCACAGAAAGGGGAAGTCTTTTGTGGGGGGAGAGGGTGGTGGTCCCACAAGCATTGAGAGCGAGGGTGCTACGGCTTTTACATGTCAGCCACCCAGGGATTGTGCGCTCTAAGGCGCTGGCCAGAAGCTACTTCTGGTGGCCGCAGCTAGACGCTGACATCGAACACATGGTCAACACCTGCGAAAGTTGCCAGAGCTCTCGACCTGAGGAGTCCCGCCTTCCACACAGAGAATGGGACACAGCTAGGGGGCCGTGGTCCCACCTCCACATAGACTTCGCAGGGCCATTCAGGGGTTCATTCTTTCTACTGGTGGTGGATGCATACTCCAAGTGGTTAGAGGTAATTCCAATGTGCAACACCTCATCAGCTGCAACCATAAAACAACTGCACAGGCTGATAAGCACCTTCGGGATACCTGACGTCATTATTAGTGACAATGCGAGTTCCTTCACGTCAGCCGAGTTCCAGGCGTTCTTAGAGTCCAACGCCATTTGGCACATTACCTCAGCCCCCTTTCACCCTGCAACAAATGGCCAGGCGGAACGTCTGGTGCGCACAATGAAAGAGTGTGGGAATGTATCTGGATTCTGTCAGGCTGTCTCTGACACATTTTGTAACCAAAAGCCTCTTTGCTTGCATGCGTAGAATAGTGAAAAAGTATTCTCCTTATTTGGGCTCTGACACTTCTGATTGGCTGTGGGCCTTAGGTTTTGTTTCTGTTAAGTTTCGTTTCTGGTATACTCTGCTTGCTTAAGTTTCGTTTCTGTTATTCTCTGCCTGAATAAAGAGTAGGATTAGGATCGTTTGTTCAGCCAAAAACGGGAGTCCTGTTTTCTGTCTCTCTCTGTTTTTTCCTTACTCTGAGCCTAATGAAGCTGGACTTCGTGGACTCTTAAGTTTCTATCTTAAAAGATCTGAGGATATAAATTGCTGCTTCATGAGACTGAATGAGAAGAGAGCTTTACATGAATCAGATTTCAACAAGTGGTGCCCCGTCGTGAGGCCATTGAATGAAATTCAAAGGAATGCTTTGAAGAACTCTGCTTCAGCATTTAGCACCTAATTATCACCTCATCGACCGGGGACAAGGTCTTCATTCACCTCTGACCAGAGGAAAGGTCCAATCAAGCGCTTGAGAATTACAATAGGGTGAGTGAATCATGGGGTGCGTGCTTACTTCGGCAGGGACGGAACTTTGTAAAGATATCTCAGATCTTTTGAATAACAATGGGCGAAAGGCTGATGAGAAGGAGATACAAAAGCTAGTCAAAGCTATAGAAAAAATCAGTCCTTGGGTTAAATTTGATGAATGTCTGGACTTAAAACAGTGGAAACAGATTGGGAGAGAAATGCAGAAGCATAATGGAATTTCTGTATCAGTATTATTTACATGGGAGGAAGTTAGAGACTGCCTTCAGAGACTCACTCCAAAGAATATGTTATTCTCTCAGAGGCTTGATGGCCCCCTCACACAGCTTTTGCCTCCAGCCAAGGGGGGGGGGCTATGGCAACTGCCCCTCCATCATATGAGAAACAACAGCCCCCTGATGGGGGTGGAGGTGGAAATGGAGATGGGACATTATATCCTGCATTGCAGCAATCAAGCACTTTTAGCCCTACAAAAGACCTGTTCTCTGCTGCTTTAACTGCAGCTGTGCTGGATATGGAACCTGTTGATGTATATCCAGTGAACAGAGAGCCGCTTGCAAATGGGAATGCTGCAATACTGCCTGCCGAGTCTAAAAAACAACTAGTGCCAGCTGATGGGGAACAAATGGTGGGGACCTCATCACAGATTGAAGCTGTTAATGCATGCAGAGTGGCAGGAAGCAAGGAGTGTGTTTCAAAGAGCAGCATAGGAGATCTCAGCCCCCCCGTGAAGCAACCCTCATCACAAAAGCAGGAGAAGCTGAGTAGTAAACTTGATACCTCACGTTTGGGCAGGAAGATCCTACAGAAATGGAAGGATGGCCCAAAGGAGGAATGCACAAAACCCAAGACCAGAAAGGGGTGCAAGTACAAACTAACAGATGCAGTTTGTCATAAGGTTGAGAATCAGATGCTGGAAATGAAAGAAATACAGAGGAAGAGGGGGGTGAATCTTTCCTCGATGGACAGCAGGCTGTTGCAAAAATACAAGGAGTTTTTGGCTGATTTTGAACTGCCCAACCCTCAAACAAAGAGATCAGAGTGGGCTGTCTCAAGTTTCCAGCATCAGGATGGCAGGGAAAGCAACGGGAAATTCCCTGTACTATTCTTCTGTGTGAAAGCTGCTTGCAAATTCTGGAGAAGTTCCTTGTGCCTTCACACCTCATCGGCCTGCCTTAATGCAGATGGGTGTGGCTGGAGCATGAAGGAATGTGTGTTTGCCTGAAAAGCTGAAAAGGGGGGTTGTGTGGGATTGTCTTGTGAATTCAGTGAGACTTAATTTATGCTTGCCATGCCAAGAACTGTGCTGGAGAGAAGATAGTGTTTGTTTAAGTGTTTAAGAAGAAAGCTTAATCAACATTTGGACTTTTAATTTGGACATTTTAATTGGACTAAAAAGAAAAAAAAGTTTGTGTGGACTGTAAAGAAGAATTGGCTTTGTTTGCATTATAAAACCTGACAGCCCTTTTAAGAAATTGTCTACCTGCTCATGCTAATGAGATTTGTACTGTATTTGAGTTACCATGCTATGCTGATTATAAGTTATTGAATGCTTCTTTCACTCACACCAGTGGGAGAAGAAGAAATTTAATGCCTTACTCATGTAATTGGGGAAGTGAGAAATGCCTTCTAAAATGCAACCAGACCTCCTTCATTTAGGGAAGAAAAGAAATGTTCACATGGGAGAGTTTTCAGTACTCTACACATGTAAATGGGTTTGTGATATTGCATTTGTGTTATACATCAGGCATGTTTCATGTTTAGTTATATGGTACTAGTAATAACAGGGCATGCTCCTGTTTCTTAGGGGAGTGTCTTCTTAAGCCATTGGTCGTTTATTGGCAACAAGGGGATCCTGAGTGGAAGGATTCCTGCTCGAGCGATCCGCCCATGGAGAGAGAAGAAGGTTACTCAGCTCCAGGATGGTGGTTCACCAGTAAACTAAATGTGCTGACATTTGTTCTTTTCTTTCTTACTGTGCTTCCAGCTGTAAGAACAATGCCTCATGGGGGCAACCCCAACTTTTGGATTCGTCATGCTAACTATATGTTTGAGGTTCATGGTAAGAATGCAACGTTATACTATGAGCATCCACTGTCAGTGTCTCAAATGGCCTTTCTTCCGGCATTGTTCAACACGCCAGAGTTGGTTATTGGACATTTGCAACATCTTGATAGGTCTACACTCTTCTCCAATCCCCCAGAACAATTTAACAACACCCGCTGGCGAAGCATGACATTCAAGAAATACACTAAAGGACTTTGTTTCTGCTGTCATAGTTCTGGAGTCTGGAATAGTAAATGGAAGTACTGGACTCAAGCAAAAAGGGTTTTGCAGAATGTAGGCAATTATACGGGTTGTGATGATTATTTTTGGTTATGGGGTAGTTATAACAGTTCTTATAAGCTTAATTATACTTTGTTTAACACTACTATTGAAGATATATATGATGTATTTCCTATGTTTACTCCTGATTATTCTGCTATAGATAGTGGTTCAATTTGCAATGGATGGCAAATCAAGGATCCTAACATGTGGTTCTTTTTTAATGGAGTTGCCACGAATTTCCATCCAGGACAATATCAATGTGCAGCATTGGGTTATTTTACCTTACCCGTACAAGTGCAAATGCCGCCTCAGGCACATGCACGGCGCCAGAGAGCTGCTGCCGGCCCGATGGGTTCTGGTTGCAATGATGAAGTGATAATTGATGTTCAGCTGTCTGATGGTAGCTCCTGGGGGAGAGCTATAGGGAGTGCTATCAATGGAACACTCACATTGGGATCATACCCAGGTGTCATTTCCCAGGAGAATAGAAGGTCCATTTTGGGACTCACCTGTAGGCTGGAGAAATCAATCAATGCCACAGGGAGGGTCATACGGGATCTTCAAATGGAAATCACTGAGCTTCATCAAGACCAAATGCAGGACAGACTAGCCATAGATTACCTGTTAGCAAAATCCGGAGGATTTTGTAAACTGGTCGGGAACCAGGGATGTCGGGTAAAATTCCAGGATCTGAATAATACTATTGAGAAAGAACTTCAGAATTTACAGGAGAGCATTACTAACAATGTACGCACTGATGTTAATCTCTTTGATTGGGTGACTTCTTGGTTGCCTGATTTATCTGTCCTTAGACAAGTTTTCTTTTATGGGTTTATTATTATTATCTGCCTTATACCTTTGTGTTTTTGCATTACTTGTATTCCTAATCTTATTTCTATGTGTAACACATGTCCACTGCGTAGAAGGGAGACATCGAGTTTTGCACGACGGCAATTGTACTCAATGAGGTATCATCCTCCGGAACAAGGTACCAGGAGTCAGGAGGGGTACGATGTTCAGGAGGACAGTGATGATGTATATGGAGGAGTAGTTATGGAGTATGATGACATGCAGGGGTATGATTAGCCGTCCCTCTCTCAAATTTAAATGAAAAAGGAGGACATGTGGGAATGTATCTGGATTCTGTCAGGCTGTCTCTGACACATTTTGTAACCAAAAGCCTCTTTGCTTGCATGCGTAGAATAGTGAAAAAGTATTCTCCTTATTTGGGCTCTGACACTTCTGATTGGCTGTGGGCCTTAGGTTTTGTTTCTGTTAAGTTTCGTTTCTGGTATACTCTGCTTGCTTAAGTTTTGTTTCTGTTATTCTCTGCCTGAATAAAGAGTAGGATTAGGATCGTTTGTTCAGCCAAAGACGGGAGTCCTGTTTTCTGTCTCTCTCTGTTTTTTCCTTACTCTGAGCCTAATGAAGCTGGACTTCGTGGACTCTTAAGTTTCTATCTTAAAAGATCTGAGGATATAAATTGCTGCTTCATGAGTCTGAATGAGAAGAGAGCTTTACATGAATCAGATTTCAACAAAAGAGGGGCTGCGGCGCATGGGTTCAGGGGATCTGGACCGGCAGCTCTGCCAGTTTCTGTTGGCATACCGGGTGACGCCATTGGCGTCGGGATTCTCCCCTGCTGAACTCCTCATGAAAAGGAAATTGCACTCATTGTTAACTAGATTGGATCCCACCAGGGTGGAGGATAGGGGAAGAAACATTGAGCTCAGCTCCACAAAAAACTTCCAGATAGGAGAACCTGTACATTGCAGAAACTACGCTACTACAGGGCCAGCCTGGGTGCCAGGTGTAGTCATTAATCAAACAGGACCAGTGTCATACTGTGTCGAGACCAACACGGGTCTCCTCTGGAGAAGGCACGCTGACCAACTAAGGCATCGAGTGATTGGGGGGCCGGACAGAGGGGTCCAGCAGCAAAACTCGGACAGAGGGGACCAGCAGCAAAACTCAACGTTAGGGTTCTCCTCCACCCGCTTATCCCAAGGGGGAGAAAACGAAGGGCAACAGTCCCAAACAAGGGGGGGAAGCATAGGCTCAAACCCGTATCCTTTTGATACGCCAGTCCTACCCAGTCCTTTGAAAGAGAGGAACGAGTTTGCCCCTGTAGTTCCACCCAGTCCTTTGAAAGAAAGGAATGAGTTTGCCCCTGTTGCCCCCGAATTAGATCTTGAGTTTCCAAACCGGGGTTTTTTTCCGGAGTGTTTCCCCACCCGTCCAAGCGAAGAGCAGGGTTTTTCTTTAGCCCCTAGTGCCCCCGGTTTTCCCACATCCGCATCAGAAACCCTTCCTCCCCTTTCTCCTGCCCATTCCAAAGCTGCAAGTCCGCGGCGAGTCACTAACGAGTCATCCTCTCCAATTGCAGGACAGGAGCCAGGAGGACACAGACGAGGGGGCACGGCCGAGTCAAGCATAATGGCCGCACGCCCAAAACGCACATGCGGGAAACCAGTTTGGTTGAGGGACTTTGTCCCATCTTAGGGGGGAGGGATGTTGTGTATTGAATGTATTTGTAACCACACGAATGGGTTCATGTAACACTGTAACCTTCTGTATGAGGACGCGAGCTAGTGGCCACCGGGGGCAGTAGCGAGCGCCCAGCTCACATGGTACACATTCCTCAAATGCCCTCAGCTGCGCGGGAAAGATTCCCGCACTCACCTCACCTGGACAAGAAAGGCGTGACCAAGGATGACGTCACTTGGACAGCAGCCAATGCCTGTCGAAGAGCCATATTCAACTGTATAGCCACCGTATAAAAAGAGCTGTTTGTCCGCCATTACCACATGTTCGTACTGTACTCCATGCAATAAAGATGTGCTAGGCTAGCTTACAGCCGTTTCCATTGTCTTGATTCCCAAACACTAAAGTACTGGAAGAGAGACAACAGAAGGAGACTTTTTTTTTTACAAGAGTTACTGCAGTGGTGGTGGATCAAAATAAATGAAGAGGAGAGTTTGGAAAAAAGAGACTGTATCAGATAAAGCATATAGACGTCTTGTCAGCGCAGATGACAGCCCAATAAACAAAGAAGAATCTGAAAATATGGATGCAAGACTACCCTCTAAGGAAAAATCGAGTGGAGATCTAACTCTGTTGGAATTAAAAGACTTTATAACTACAAAATCTAATGAAGATAAAAAAGAAATTAAACAGTTTGTTAAAGAAGTGGTCAGAGAGGAAGTGCAATCTCTGGAAAAATCAATTTCTGGATTAAACATGAGAACCAATACTTTTGAGTCAGAGGTTAAGGACTTGGTGGAGATTGCAGTAAGGCATGAAAATACTATGGACAAAAGATTTAAGCAACTGGTGAAGCTACAGGATCAATCGAAAAAGAAAAACATCAGGATTAAGTTTCCCCCCGACATGGATAAAGACAATTTAAAAATTGAAGTGGTTAAATGGTTACAAACCTTTGCTTTGGACTCTGGCCCAATTAAAGAAGAAGAGATCGAAGCAATTTTTAAGGTCAGTTTCAAGAGAGGTCAACGCCCCAGAGATATGATAGTTACTTTTGTATCAGGTTATAAAAATATCAAGTAATGGACTATTTAAGGAAGCATGGTGACTCTGCATTAAAGATAGGAGAAGTAAAAGTACAAGCATATCATGATTTAAGTAATGAGACTATTCAATGGAAAAGAAAGATGAAGCCAATAACTGAAATTTTGTTTAATTGCAATATAAGATATCAATGGGGTTTCCCTATCTTCTTAAAGATATTTCATTATGGGAAGATGGTTAGAGCAGAGGACCCAAAGGGAGCAATGAGGCAACTTGAATTACTTAAAATTATAGCGATGGGAGACCCAAACTGGGAAAAACTGGGGAGAAATCTCTATGGAGAAGGTTCAGAAGGATCAAAGGGGAAAGAGGAGTATCAAGCAAACGGGAGAGACCATTCAAGGGAGAAACAAAGGGAGAAACCTTTGGGTTATGGAAGTGGAGGGGAAATAAGAGAAGAAAAGGATGCAGAATTGTCTGGTGCAAAGATAAAGCCAAAAGCCAAAAAGTAAAAATAATATTTAAATATAAATAGGCACAGGCAAGAAAGTGTTAACAATTTAGGAATATGAATACGAATAGCATAGGGACCAAAAGAATTAAAATAGAGGAAAAATAAGAGAAGGAGATGGGGAATAGTGAAAGGAGGAATTAAGAATAGAAGGGATAGGCTCTCCCTCCTCCTCCTCCCCCATTCCCTAAATGGGAGTGGCCAGGCAATATTTTGCCTGGCGGGGTGGTGGTGGTGGTGAGATTTTTGAGTGTTGCATGTTGGTGGGTGGAGGGTTATATGTTATAAGTTATATGTTATTGAAAAATAAAAAAATTATTTGGAAAAAAAAGAAAAGCTGGTACGAAATCATGTCATTGTTTGTCTACCAGAGGGATTGGATACATTCCAATTTGCTTATAAAATGAAAAGATCAATGGAGGATGCTGTGGTGATTGCTCTCCATGCTGTTCTTGCACATTTGGAGCAATTGGGGGGTGGGGGGTTTATGTCATTGCTCTTTGTAGATTTTAGCTTGGCATTTAATACCATTCTACCACGACGTCTAATATCTAAACTGGAAGATCTGGGGCTTCCGCCATCACTTTGCGGGTGGATATTGGATTTCCTGTCGGCTCACTCCCAGAGGGTCCAGTTGGGCCCTTACACCTCCAATATGCTTAGTACTAATACAGGGACATCACAGGGATGTGTACTCAGCCCGCTCCTTTATATTCTCTATACGTTCGATTGTGTCTCTGGCCAGACTAGTAATAGGATTGTCAAATTTGCAGATGACACGACCGTAATCGGAGGGTGAGATGGCTTATAGAGATGAGGTAGAGCGGTTGATAAAGTGGTGTAGAATCAATAACCTGCTCCTTAATATAAAGAAAACGAAGGAGCTTGTGGTGGACTTTAGGAGGCAGAAAAGCAATGCCCAGCCGCTTTTGATTGATGGAATCTGTGTGGAGAGGGTAACAACGTTTAGATTTCTGGGCATTGAGTTACAGGAGGATCTGCCCTGGAGTGTCAACACATGGGGGCTTGCGAAGAAGGTGCAGCAGAGATTGTATTTTTTGAGAACTTTAAGGAAAAACCATCTTCCGCAAAAGCTGCTGCTTGCCTTCTATCATTGCGCCATTGAGAGTGAGCTTACTTATGGTCTATGCGTGTGGTACGGAAGTTGTACCTATCGGGATAGGACAGTGTTGCATAGAATTATTAAACAGCAGAGAGTATCATTGGTTGTTCACTCTCCACCTTAGAACAAATTTATACCATTAGGTGCCATAGAAAAGCATTAGATATTTCAGGTGACCCATCACATCCTGGTCATTGCTTCTTTGAGCTTCTGTCATCAGGACAGAGATATAGAATAATGAAGGTGAGAATGAGCCATCTCAAGAACAGTTTCTTCTCTTGAGCAATCTTGGCCTTAAATGGAAACTCTGGACTCTGAAGTCATCTTATTTTATTTGTTATATTGTACTGTATTGTACTGTTTTAATTAGTATTTTGCAGCTGTTTTAAATTATGTGGAGTGCCAAATCTGAGTTGATATAGTAACCAAGAAATTTCGTTGCTCCTGCAAGGGGACAATGACAATAAAGATTTATTCTATTCTTATTCTATTCCAGGAGGAGTTCGAGACCTGAGTGCTGCGCAACAGAGTGAGCTTTTATTGTCTCTCCTAGCTCCTGCCAATGTAGCAGTTCGAAAGCAAGTGGCTAAATAGGTACCACTTCAGTGTGAAAGGTAACAATGTTCCGTGCACTCTGGTGTCTAGTCATAACTGCCACATGACCATGGAAATGTTGCAGAGCTTTCTGGCGGTAAATGGAGATGAGTACAGCCCCTCTTGTTGGACATGACTGATTTTCAAGTAAGGGAGACCTTCACCCAAGTCAGAATTGACTTGACAGCACACAATTATTACAATAAAGAAGCTACAACTTTTGTCCATCTACAGTTGTGTTTGTTTGTAGTTTCTTTTTATTGTTATTATATTTCTGTGTCCATCTTCCATTTCCACCCTATTGTGTTTTTGGGATCTGGTGTATACCCAATCAACACGGGATGCGTCTGATTCCAAGAGTTAAGTAGGGTTGGGCCTGATTAATATTTGAATGGGAGGCTGCTTGAGAATATCAATGATCTCCAGGTGGAACCAGAAAGCAATGAACTAACTGAAATCCTGGAGAGCCACTACCTGTACTGAATAAGATGGAGCAAGGGTTTAGTTCTGTGGTATTTTTATACATTCAGCCAGCCAACCGGAGTGAGTGTGTGAGAGAGATTTTTATTACGATCCACAACCGACACAGTACAACAAAAGGTATTTTTTAAAAATTTAAATACTTAAAATGTACTATTTAAAAGGCATATCTATTCAAAGTTAAAAGAGATGGGATAAAATCAATATTTAAAATTAGTGCTACAGCAACTGCTACTATGGTATCGCATTAGTGGTCTGTGTGGTGTACACTGAAAGAGCCTTCTCAAAGATTGTGGTATTTTTGAACCACAATCGGGCATACCATGGTAAGGGCAATCTTGTGTTGCTGGCCAAACAACTTGTGTTCGAACAATGGCTGTGATCTCACATAGAATGGGGCTTTTGGTATTGGTGTTGGGTTTTTGGTATTGGCTGCCCTGGTGATTTTAAGCACTGATGTGCTACATTCTCACTTACGAAAATGAGGTCTCTTTTCCATCTGCCATTGTTAAAGGATACTGGTAATTTGCTATCATGGATGTATAATAGTTGATAGAATTCTGCTCATTCTACAACAACTTGTCCACTTTTATCATTATCTTTATAGCCCCATAAGCTGTTTTAACTATTAATGTCACCTATTATGAACCTAATGGGTTTATTTTGAAAGTTTGATGGTTCAGCAAAGGAAAATTTTGTAAGTGGTGGTTAATAGACTGATATCACTGTGCAGTCACTGAGCTCATTTGTTCTTATTTCCACATTGTTGTCCTCTGTCACTGCTGTGGACAGAATCTGGAGATCTGCTCTGGCAAACACTGCACTTCCATATTGCCGGTGGCATCATTCGGTGATTAAATGCATTCCACGAACTTTAGGGTGGCGTTGGTTTTCATCCCTGTGAGTTTCTTGCACACATAGTTGGTCACATCTATGTTTATCGCAGAGTTCCTGAAGCAAACTTCCTTTAACTGAGGATATTCCTTCAATGTTGACCGATATCACTGTCTGTTTGGGCCCTGAGAAGAGTCATTGGTTAGAATGTCTCTTTGTAGACATTTCTGCTCAAAAGAGGTGCTTTGGGGTTGAAAGGATTAGCTGTTGACAATCAGCATTGCAACACCTGCTTCTACAGCAGGCAGGTACACTATGGCCCACCATGCATGCAACTATTATGGACCTATTGAATTTGGAAATTTAACAGAGGTTCTATTTCTTTGGCTGTGCATGCTGGGTTATCATTTAATCAATCACTTTATTACGGTCAATGACCAGCACAATAAAATAAAGATTTTTTAAAATTTAAGTGCATAAAATACAGTTAAAATGTACTACCCACAGACATATCTACTTGAGTTAAAATAAAATAAAACCAGTTCTCAAAATTGGTACTATGTTTGGACCAGGTAATGGAACAGCCCTTCTTTGTATCTAATAAAGAAGATCTCACAATTGGACTACAAAGAATGCCATAGTCGAGTTGCAGCAATGTTACATTGGAATCTGTGCAAGAATTATGGAATATGGTCTTTGGAATACTGGTGGAAACATAAACCTGAAAAGGTGGTTGAGAATGAAGACAAGATAGCTAAGATCTCGTGGGACTTTAAGATCCAAACTGATAAGAAGCATGAACCACACTGTCGCTTCTACTGACAGCAGGAGAGTGTGGGGACCTTATCCGCTTGGTTCCCATCTTTATCGGAGCTCCCTGCGCAGTGCTACAGCCAGGAATGTGCATCTCACGCAGGCACGCATCCCCGGTTGTAGCGCTGAGCAGGGAGCTCTGACGAAGACGTGAACCGAGTGGATAAGGCCCCCATACTCTCCCGCTGCCAGTAGCAGTGGAAACTAGGCTCCCCCTGGCAGCCAGACAAATCGCTCAGGAAGAAGCTGTGGCGTGGAAAAGGTAGGAGATCGCTTCGCCCCTTTTGTGGGGCTGGGGGATGATTATGTCTGACATTTTTTGTATTTTTAAATTATTATTATTTTGTCCAGTCAGGACCATTTCCCTTTTGTGGGGGTGGGGATGATTGTGTCTGGATTTTTTTTTGATTTTGGAGTGTGGTTGTTGTTTTTTTTTGTGTGTGTGTGTGTGGGGGGTTTTGTGGTTTTTACTTTATTTTTTATTTTTTTAATGCATCCCTATGGGAAAACGTGCTACGGTTTATGATTTTTTTGGTTTACGATGGAGGCTGTTGAAACAGATGAACATCGTAAACTGGGGTTTTACTGTAAGTTGGTATGTGATTGCAACCTGAATCGGGGCGGGGGGCAATCCAGTGGAAGAGGCATCTCTAGAGCACATCTATGTAGCAAAATCTAGATTTAATAAAGCTAGGGAATTAATCTGACAATTTAGATCATGGGGCACTCTTGTCCTGTCACCTAAACTTGTTGCTCTTTCATCACTTAGACAAAGCACAAATTAACCTATTCAACCCTGCTCAGTTCACAGGCAACTGTCATACCTGCCTCACCCCGATATTGTTAGTGTGACAGGATGATCCACACCCTGATTAAACTGAAATATGTGGATTTAAGCAAACTTAGTTTAATTGACGTCAGGATGGGGAAAGAAGCTTAACACCAATTGCCAGCCGATGTAATGAGCATGTAAATTAGTTTACAAGTTTATCTGCTCCAGGTTGTCCTGAGTAATACATTGTAATGGCAACTTTTTTTCAATCTGAGGTTATATACAATATCAGCCTTCAAATTGTCACAGTTGCCATGGATTTATTCATGGAAGACTAGCCCTTTGTTTGGATGTAGTGATGTGTCTGTGTTTTCTGTTAGATGTGTTTCCACTGCAAAAATGTAGCTTTATTCACATATCAGGGCAAATGTCCGCATAAGTCTATACCACCATTTTATGCTGCTTTGGTTAGACTTCTCTTGGACTCTTTGTCCAGCTGTGGGCAACATAATTTAAATATTATACCAAGGGTGCCCAAACTAGTATGGGCACCCCTGGTTTTAAGCAGAGAAAATGGCAGCCTAAAATCTATCTCATCCTGTTGCAAAACATATCTGTTGCAACACAGATTGCAAGGAGCATTTTACTTCCCCTTCTGGTGGGAGGAACCACATGATGGCCCGCTGAACCACGTGTCCGGCCTGTGGCCCGAAAAGTTTGGGCACCCCTGTATTACACCAACAGTCGAATGTTAGAACCTAGGGTTGAACCTGGGGAACATTGGGAGGTAATATGATATAATTATATGATATAATTGCAGAGCTATCACATAGCAGAAGCAGCAGGCTTGTATTCTGCTACTCCAGAAGGCAGAATCTGAAACAGTGGGTTGAAAATTGATTTCTTTGCCTGGGCGGTGGACCAGTGTGTCCTGGTAAGCATTTAAAAAAATTGCCCACCGCAGCATTCTTGAGGACAGAATCTGGGGTGTGGGCTTGTTCGTGGGGAAAATCCCCAGTAGAAGCTTGTGGTCGGTGACAATGGTGAACCCCCGACCATAGAGGAAGTCATGGAATTTCTTTGTTCCCGTGACTATAGCGAGAGCCTGTTTGCACGTAATTGCGCTCCGCCTTCGAGAGTGACCAGGAATAAAAGGCAACCGGGGCTTCCTGCCCGTTTTCCAACACATGGCACAGCACCGCCCCCACCCCCACTGGTGAAGCATCACACACTAATACCACGGGCTTCTTGCTGTAGAAGTGGGTTAGAATTGCTTCAGAGGAGAGGAGCTGTTTCAACTCTTTGAAGGCTTCTCCTGGCTGTCCCCCCACCGCCAAACCGCATATTTCTTTAAAAGACGATGCAGTGGTTCCACTACGGATGCTTTCCTTGGCAAGAAGGAATGATAGAAGTTTAGGAGCCCTAGGAAGGACTGCAGCTCTGGTTTCACTGTGGGGCGAGGAGCATTTCGAACAGCCGCAACCTTTGAGTCAGAGGGCTTAACACCATCGGGGGTTATTTTAAACCCTAGGAATTCAACCTCCCTCGCTAAGAACACATATTTATCACGCCTTAATCTCAGTCCCTCTCTCTTGAACATAGTCAGGACTTTATCCAGCCTTTTGGCAAGTTCTTCCTCACTTCCTGCTGTTATTAATACATCATCAAAGTAGGGGAGGACCCCGGGGAGACCCTTGAGAAGGCGTTCTACCAATGATTGGAAAATCCCAGGGGCCGAGTTCATGCTGAACTGTAGGCATGTTACCTTGAAGGCACCTTTGTGCATTACAATGGTTTGCGCAGTTGCGGCAGTAGGCGTAACTGTGAGCTGCTGATAGGCTTGCGCTAGGTCAAGTTTTGCAAAACATTTACCCCCATGTAACGTGGCTAGCAAATGGCTCACTACCGCCACCGGGTACGCATTAGGGCGAATCACCTTGTTGATTGTGCACTTATAGTTGGCGCAAATCCTCACCTCCCCATTTGCTTTCATTGCCGTAACAATAGGAGTTTCCCACTCTGCAGAGTCCACCGGAACCAAAATCCCCTGACCCACCAGTTTGTCCAGTTCCGCCTTGATTTTGTCCTTGAGGGCAAATGGCACCCTCCGTGGCTTGAGCCTGATGGGTCGGATTTCTGGGTCCAGGTCGAATGAGACTGGGGGCCCCCTGTATGTCCCGAGGCCCTTCTCAAAAACGGCTGGGTGTGCGTGGCACACGTCCCACACAGGGTCAGTCTCGACGGCATTAATGCCAGACAGTTCAATTCCCGGGGGGGGGGGACCATTGAGTCCCCAAGAGGCAACAGGACCCTTGTTTGAAGACCACTAGGGGCAGTTTCTCTGTGAGCCCCTTGAATTTGACCATAAATCTCCCACCTCCAAAACCGGAATTCCGTAGCCTTGCATGTCCCGTAAATTTGACTTAAGTGCCTTAAGTTTTGGGTGCTCATTGGGGGGAATGTGCAAAAATTCATTTTGGGAGATAATGGAGTAGGACGAGCCCGAGTCCACCTCCATCCTAACCGGGACCGTCGTGTCGGAGACCTTTCCAATGCCATTGGCCCTCTGTCATGGCTGGTCCGCCGACTCTTGGTCTCCTCTCTGCTGCCACCTGCACACTTTGGTGATGTGGCCTCTCCGTCCGCAGTTGTGGCACTCGGCTTTCCGGAACGGACACTTCTTTCGGTTGTGGGATGCTCCACAGCCGTCGCACCGGCGTCCCTCTTTGTTGCTGGCACTTACCTCAGTCATCTTTTTCCGGACCTTTTGGATGTCATCGTCCTTGCTGGAGCAGGAAGCCGCTGGAGCAGAGGCCTCCGAAGATGATGGGGGGCTCGCTGGAGGTCGGGGCAAGCGCCATGTGGCCTAAATGGCTGCCCGTGGCCTTTCCGCTGCAGCACTTTTCGCTCGGAAAGTTTTGACGCTGGACCTCGCCACTTCAGCCGCCTGAGCCTCCCGCAGGATGGTCTGGAACCAAAGGTGTTTGCGGATCATCAGCCTTCGCTGGACTTCTTCATCCCACAGACCGCACAGCAGCTGGTCCCTCAGGGATATTTCCAGGTTCTCCCAGCGGCAAGGGGCGGCCGCTGACCTAAGGGCCGCCACGTAATCAGCCACCGATTCGCCGACTGCTGGTCTCTCCTGTGGAAGGCGACTCTGGCCGGGAAGATGGACACGGCCGGCTGGAAATGTTCCCGTAGAGTCGTGAAGATGCACGGGAGTGGGACCGAATCAACCTTCCTTGGCGCGAGTAGGTTGATGAGGAGCCTTAGTGCCGGTAGGCCTATCTGTGTGAGGAGGCAAGACCGCATCTTCTCCTCGTCCTCGATGCCCTCAGCATCCATGGCATGCCTGAACTGGCACTCGTGCAACTCCCATGATTCGACGTCGTTGACATCGAACTTGGATAGCTTATAACTTCGGGGAGCCATATCCCATCCTTGTTGCCAATTTGATGTTTGCAGATTGATACGCGGTAGGCAGCATTCATAAGGCCAAACACATCTTTATTGTAGAGTAAGTAATCTGAACTTGAGGTAATGGCGGAGATGCAGCTCCTTTTATACAGCATGGTACATTTGAAACTGGTTACACGGTTGTTCATTGGCTACTGTATTCATGATGTCATTGTGATGCACGGCATTCTTCATCAGGTTTACCTGTGGCGGGAATAGTTCCCGCAGCTGGCTGTAATTGGTTAACTCGTATCATGTGTGTGGATCGCTATCAGCTGCCTCTCGATACCACTTAGAGGCAGCGGTAGCTCATTGTAACTGTTGCAATACATTGAGTTACATTGTTTCATTCCATCTTAAAAGGCATAGTATTCCATACATAACAGAAGGTGTCAGGTATAAACCCACAAACTTGGGAGTCAGCAGCTGTAGATCGCCCACTCTGGCGCCAAACCATCTCTGCTGCTACCAATCACTTTGAAGGAGAACACCGCAGACATGAAGAGGCTAAGCAACAAGCATGCAAGCTTAGTCAAACTCAACCATGCCGTCTACCATCTATTCAATGTAATGTGTGTGGTCGCATGTTTCATGCCAGGATCAGCTTATTGAGTCACCAGAAACACATCCACCATCAAAGAAAATATCTTTCAGGGAAAATGTATGTTTGCATACGAGTAGCAGCTGATGGAAATTTTCCACCCTAATTTTTTTAAAAAATCTGTATTTGAAGGGAACTGAATGGAATTCTGAGTCAATTTTATTGGCCAAATTCAACATGCTCAGCACTATATAAAAGCTGTTAAAGAGGAGAAGTCTATCTGGAAATAGAAGAGTAAGAAAGAGGTGTTGTCCCTTATTTCACATCACCAACATGATTGAATATGCAGGTATTGAAAGCCAGATGTTCAAGGGATAAACATTTGAAGCTTTCTGCTGCATTTCACTTTCTCCTATTGTCTGCATTTTGAAAGCTCAAGTTATTTGCAGAAAGAAATTTGCACATCCTAGAAACCTGAGCAGGTTATCCTGCTATGGTAATAGAGTAGACCATACTGCCAGCGACTCAATGCAGAGCATCAGGCAGCGGTTAACTAACCCTGAGGACTAGTAGCCTTGGCAAAGTCCATAGCAAAGGGTAATGTCCCCAAGTGAATTAAATCCCACTTGAATCCATCTTGATGGAGGGCAGCAGCTTCATCAATACTGGCCTGGGGCTGAAGAGGACTTTGTGTGCCTAAAGGGTTCAGGACCAGAAAGCATCTTATGGAGCTGGATCAGTGGTATGGGTGTCACATTGCGATGTGGAAGGCAAATGATGCCAAATCCAGACACCGAGTGTTTTATATTGGCGATCTAGTAATGGTCTTGAAACCATTGGGTAAAACTACATTGCAGGTTGAATGGATGGGCCCTGCCAAAGTGGTCCAGAGACTGGGGGAAGTGAACTATGGTGTACAATGGGAGGATGGGAAGGTTGTTGAGTATCATGTAAATTCTCTCAAGCGGTACATCCCCAGACCTGTATCCATGATGAAAAACACTGCTATTTCTGATGATGTTGAAAATGCTAATCTGATCTCTCTTACAGAAGAGTACCAGTTCGCAGGAAATGTGGATGACAATTATATAAGTGGTCTGGTTCCAGAACCCGAACAAAGAAAATTAAAAGCTGTCCTTAATAAGTTCAGAGAGCTCTTTTCCTCTGTCCCAGATGAATGTAAGATACAGTCACATGGTATAGCAGTTACCAACCCTGAACCTATCTGGGTAAATCCTTATAGAGTTGTGGGGACAGTGAAGAAACAAATTAGTGAGGAGGTAAAGAAGATGTTAGATATGGGTGTGATCCAAGAGATCAATTCTCCCTGGTCCTCCCCTGTTGTGTTGGCTAAAAAGAAGAATGCTTTTGGTGAGGTGCTTCCTGAAATAAGGTTTTATGTTGATTATAGAAAGTTGAACGCTGTATCTATTCCAGATTCTTACAGGATCCCAAGGATGGATGACCTGATTCAAAAGTTGGCACGTTCCAAATATGTCTCTGTTCTTGATCTGACTAAAGGCTTTTGGCAAATCCCTTTAACTGAGGATGCCAAAATGAAGACAGCTTTTTCTTTGCCAAATGGTAAACAATATGCTTTTACCAAAATGCCATTTGGATTGCGTAACTCTCCGTCCACATTCCAGAGAATGATGGATAAGGTCCTAGATGGATTACCTTTTGGTAAAGCTTACATTGATGATGTTGCTATTTTCAGTGATAATTTCCAATCTCACCTGACTCATATTGAAACCGTGTTACAGAGGATTCAAGATGCTGGTTTAACTGTAAAGGCCTCTAAATGTCAATGGTGTTTAGGTAAGGTGATTTACCTAGGTCATAGTGTTGGGAGTGGCCAAATGGAACCTCTTGATGCTAAGGTTCAAAGTGTCAAAAATTGGCCTGTTCCTACTACCAAGAAACAGGTAAAGTCTTTCTTAGGCCTTGTTGGTTTTTACCGTTCATTCATTCCATAAGAACATAAGAACAGCCTTGCTGGAACAGGCCACAACCCATCCAGTCCAGCATTCTGTCTCACACAGTGGCTCACCATTTCCTTCAGGGTATTCCCAAGCAGATGCCTTCACCTGCTTAGGATTCCCTGGAAATGGCATTGAGAGATATCCTGCCTATCTCTCCAACCCGGAGGTTGTCCTTAAGTATCCATAATTATAGCCATTGTCCTCCATGAACTTGTCTAATCCTTTCTTAAAGCTGTCAAGACTGACAGCTGTCACCACTTCTTCTGGCAGGGAGTTCCATAGACCAGTAATCCTCTGGGTGAAAAAGTACTTTCTCTTATTTGTTTGAGAACTAGTACCCAAAAGTTTTATGGAGTGTCCCCTAGTTCTAGTGTTATGCGATAGGGAAAACAGTTTTTCCATATCTACTTTGTCTACACCGTGCATGATTTTATAAACTTCAATCAGGTCACCTCTTAGACGTCGTCGTTCAAGAGTGAAGAGGCCCAACCGTTGCAGCCTCAGATGGTAAGGAAGGTGTTCCAGTCCCCTAATCATTCTGGTTGCTCTCCTCTGCACTTTTTCCAGCTCCATAATATCCTTCTGGAGGTATGGCGACCAGAACTGTACACAGTATTCCAGGTGGGGCCTCACCATAGATTTATAAAGAGACAAAATGACACTTGCTGACTTATTTTCTATACCCTTCCTAATGATCCCTAGCATTGAGTTTGCTTTTTTCACTGCTGAGGCACACTGGGTTGACACCTTCATTGAGTTGTCCACCAGGACACCAAGGTCCCTTTCCTGGTTTGTCGCAGAGAGTTCAGACCCCATCAGTTTATAAATGTAATTGGGGTTCTTTGCCCCAACATGCATCACTCTGCACTTACTAATGTTGAAGCTCATTTGCCACTGTTTTGCCCACTCCCCCAGTGTCAAGAGATCCCTCTGGAGCTCCTCACAATCTCTCACAGTTTTCACTACCCTGTATAATTTAGTGTCGTCAGCAAATTTGGCTACCTTGCTTTTTACTCCTACCTCTAGATCATTTATGAAGAGGTTGAAAAGCAGGGGTCCCAGTACTGAACCTTGGGGGACCGCACTCTTTACTTCCCTCCACTTGGAGAAGTGTCCATTTAGTGCTACCCTCTGTTTCCTGTCCCTTAGCCAGTTGCTGATCCAGGACAAGACCTGTCCCTTTATTCCATGACTGGTAAGTTTATTCAAGAGCCTTTCATGTGGGACCTTGTCAAAAGCCTTCTGAAAGTCCAGATAAACAATGTCAACTGGATCCCCCTTATCCACATGCTTGTTGACACTCTCAAAAAATTCCAACAGATTAGTGAGGCATGATTTGCCCTTGTAAAAGCCATGTTGGCTCTCTTTTAGCAGCGCCTTCTCTTCTATGTGCCTATTAATTCTATCTTTTAGTATGGTTTCCATCACTTTACCTGGGACACATGTCAAACTGACAGGCCGGTAATTTCCTGGATCACCCCTGGATCCTTTTTTGAAAATTGGTGTTACATTCGCTACCTTCCAGTCATCAGGCACAAAGCCTGATTTGAGTGAAAGATTATATATTTTGGCTAGGAGATCAGCAATTTCATCTTTAAGTTCCCTGAGAACTTGTGGATGGATGCCATCTGGTCCTGGTGATTTGTTAGTGTTTAGTTTAACAAGACATGCAAGGACCTCCTCCCTGGTTATTTCTATCTGGCTTAATTCTTCGGTTTCCCTCCCTACGAAGATAGGCTCTGTTTTGGGCATGTGGTCTCTGTCTTCTTCAGTGAATACTGAAGCAAAGAATTCATTGAGTCTCTCTGCAATCTCTGTTTCCTCTTTAATAACCCTTTGCCTTCTATTGTCATCTAATGGTTCAATGGCCTTCCTAGTTGGGTTCTTACCTCTAATGTACTTAAAGAAGTCTTTGTTATTTCTCTGAGTATTTTTAGCTATATGCTCCTCAAAGTCTTGCTTTGCTTTCCTGATTGTTGCCTTGCATTTGTTCTGCCAGAATTTATGTTTCTGCCTGCTGTCCTCATTCGGACAAGCCTTCCATCTTCTAAATGAGCTTTTCTTGCTCTTGATAACTTCCCGAACAGCTCCTGTAAGCCACATTGGGGTCCTCTTGGACTTGGCAGTGCCATTTCTCCTTTTGGGTATGCATTCCAATTGGGCCTCTGTTATTGTTTTTGTAAACAGCCTCCATGCCTCTTGGAGTGTTTGGACTCTCTCAATTTTCCCTTTCAGCTTCTTTTTTTACTTGTTTCCTCATCTTTGGGAAATTTCCTTTTTGAAAATTTAAGGTCTCTGTGTTAGATTTTATCAGTGACTTGCGGTCTATGATCAAGTTAAACATAATTGAGTTGTGGTCACTGTTCCCTATTGGATCAGTCACATTAACATCTTGCACCAGATCCTGAGTATTACTCAGAATCAAGTCAAGGATTCTTGTACCTCTAGTTGGGTCTTCAACCATCTGTCCCAGGGAACAATCATTTAGCATATCTAGGAACTTTATCTCTTTATCATGTGCTGAACAACAGTTCACCCAGTCTATGTGAGGGTAATTG
This sequence comes from Bradypodion ventrale, assembly GCA_035047345.1. Classification (NCBI taxonomy): domain Eukaryota; kingdom Metazoa; phylum Chordata; class Lepidosauria; order Squamata; family Chamaeleonidae; genus Bradypodion; species Bradypodion ventrale. The sequence continues at coordinate 35,368,146 of JAWDJE010000008.1, read as the reverse complement.
AAGTCCCCCATTATAACCAGGCTTCCCTTGTTCGATGCCTCCTTTACAACATTCTCCAACTGCCAGTCTCCCTCAAGAGTTTGGGTCGGAGGCCGATAGTATATGCCTACTGTTAGACCATCCTTGTGGCCTGGTACTCTTACCCACAGAGCTTCTAATGGTGACTCCAAATCACCTAGATATTCCAATTCATACGATTTTATCACTTCTTTGACATACAAGGCTACACCACCTCCCGTTTGCCCCTTCCTATCCTTACTGTACAGTTTGTAGCCTGGGATAACTGTATCCCATTGGTTATCATCCGTCCACCAGGTTTCAGTGATACCAATAATATCAATAAGAACATAAGAACATAAGAACAGCCTTGCTGGAACAGGCCACAGCCCATCCAGTCCAGCATTCTGTCTCACACAGTGGCTCACCATTTCCTTCAGGGTATTCCCAAGGAGATGCCCTCACCTGCTTAGGATTCCCTGGAAATGGCATTGAGAGATATCCTGCCTATCTCTCCAACCCGGAGGTTGTCCTTAGGTAGCCATAATTATAGCCATTGATAGCCTTGTCCTCCATGAACTTGTCTAATCCTTTCTTAAAGCTGTCAAGACTGACAGCTGTCACCACTTCTTCTGGCAGGGAGTTCCATAGACCAGTAATCCTCTGGGTGAAAAAGTACTTTCTCTTATTTGTTTGAGAACTAGTACCCAAAAGTTTCATGGAGTGTCCCCTAGTTCTAGTGTTGTGCGATAGGGAAAACAGTTTTTCCTTATCTACTTTGTCCACACCGTGCATGATTTTATAAACTTCAATCAGGTCACCTCTTAGACGCCGTCGTTCAAGAGTGAAAAGGCCCAACCGTTGCAGCCTCAGATGGTAAGGAAGGTGTTCCAGTCCCCTAATCATTCTGGTTGCCCTCCTCTGTACTTTCTCCAACTCCATAATATCCTTCTGGAGGTATGGCGACCAGAACTGTACACAATATTCCAGATGGGGCCTCACCATAGATTTATAAAGAGGCAAAATGACACTTGCTGACTTATTTTCTATACCCTTCCTAATGATCCCTAACATTGAGTTTGCTTTTTTCACTGCTGAGGCACACTGGGTTGACACCTTCATTGAGCTGTCCACCAGGACACCAAGGTCCCTTTCCTGGTTTGTCGCAGAGAGTTCAGACCCCATCAGTTTATAAATGTAATTGGGGTTTTTTGCCCCAACATGCATCACTCTGCACTTACTGATGTTGAAGCTCATTTGCCACTGTTTTGCCCACTCCCCCAGTGTCAAGAGATCCCTCTGGAGCTCTTCACAATCTCTCACAGTTTTCACTACCCTGTATAATTTAGTGTCGTCAGCAAATTTGGCTACCTTGCTTTTTATTCCTACCTCTAGATCATTTATGAAGAGGTTGAAAAGCAGGGGTCCCAGTACTGAACCTTGGGGGACCCCACTCTTTACTTCCCTCCACTTGGAGAAGTGTCCATTTAGTGCTACCCTCTGTTTCCTGTCCCTTAGCCAGTTGCTGATCCAGGACAAGACCTGTCCCTTTATTCCATGACTGGTAAGTTTATTCAAGAGCCTTTGGTGTGGGACCTTGTCAAAAGCCTTCTGAAAGTCCAGATAAACAATGTCAACTGGATCCCCCTTATCCACATGCTTGTTGACACTCTCAAAAAATTCCAACAGATTAGTGAGGCATGATTTGCCCTTGCAAAAGCCATGTTGGCTCTCCTTTAGCAGCGCCTTCTCTTCTATGTGCCTATTAATTCTATCTTTTAGGATGGTTTCCATCACTTTACCTGGGACACATGTCAAACTGACAGGCCGGTAATTTCCTGGATCACCCCTGGATCCTTTTTTGAAAATTGGTGTTACATTCGCTACCTTCCAGTCATCAGGCACAAAGCCTGATTTGAGGGAAAGATTATATATTTTGGCTAGGATATCAGCAATTTCATCTTTAAGTTCCCTGAGAACTCGTGGATGGATGCCATCTGGTCCTGGGGATTTGTTAGTGTTTAGCTTAACAAGACATGCAAGGACCTCCTCCCTGGTTATTTCTATCTTGCTTAATTCTTCGGTTTCCCTCCCTACGAAGATAGGCTCTGTTTTGGGCATGTGGTCTCTGTCTTCTTCAGTGAATACTGAAGCAAAGAATTCATTGAGTCTCTCTGCAATCTCTGTTTCCTCTTTAATAACCCCTTGCCTTCCATTGTCATCTAATGGTCCAATGGCCTTCCTAGTTGGGTTCTTACTTCTAATGTACATAAAGAAGTCTTTGTTATTTCTCTGAGTATTTTTAGCTATACGCTCCTCAAAGTCTTGCTTTGCTTTCCTGATTGTTGCCTTGCATTTGTTCTGCCAGAATTTATGTTTCTGCCTGCTGTCCTCATTTGGACAAGCCTTCCATCTTCTAAATGAGCTTTTCTTGCTCTTGATCACTTCCCGAACAGCTCCTGTAAGCCACATCGGAGTCCTCTTGGACCTGGCAGTGCCCTTTTTCCTTTTGGGTATGCATTCCAATTGAGCCTCTGTTATTGTTTTTGTAAACAGCCTCCATGCCTCTTGGAGTGTTTGGACTCTCTCAATTTTCCCTTTCAGTTTCTTTTTTACTAGTTTCCTCATCTTTGGGAAATTTCCTTTTTGAAAATTTAAGGTCTCTGTGTTAGATTTTATCAGTGACTTGCGGTCTATGATCAAGTTAAACATAATTGAGTTGTGGTCACTGTTCCCTATTGGATCAGTCACATTAACATCTTGCACCAGATCCTGAGTATTACTCAGGATCAAGTCAAGGATTCTTGTACCTCTAGTTGGGTCTTCAACCATCTGTCCCAGGGAACAATCATTGAGCATATCTAGGAACTTTATCTCTTTATCGTGTGCTGAACAACAGTTCACCCAGTCTATGTGAGGGTAATTGAAGTCCCCCATTATAACCAGGCTTCCCTTCCTGGATGCCTCCTTTACAACATTCTCCAACTGCCAGTCTCCCTCAAGAGTTTGGGTCGGAGGCCGATAGTATATGCCTACTGTTAGACCATCCTTGTGGCCTGGTACTCTTACCCACAGAGCTTCTAATGGTGACTCCAAATCACCTAGATATTCCAATTCATACGATTTTATCACTTCTTTGACATACAAGGCTACACCACCTCCTGTTTGCCCCTTCCTATCCTTCCTGTACAGTTTGTAGCCTGGGATAACTGTATCCCATTGGTTATCATCCGTCCACCAGGTTTCAGTGATACCAATAATATCAATATTTTTATCTATTGCTAAGTATTCCAGCTCCCCTATTTTGTTACGGAGGCTTCTGGCATTTGTATACAAGCATTTATATATGCTTTCCTGATACAGTCTTTTGAGTCCAGTTGCATTGTTAGACTGCCTCTTGCATCCTTCTGCTAGAGTGCTGGTGACTAGCTCCTTGCTCTGCTCAGTAATTTTTGCATCCTCCTCACTACTCAAGTACACACTTTCCCGAACCAGATGCTGCCCAGCTCCTGTCGGCTTTCCCCCAGTTATCAGTTTAAAAGCTGCTCTGCAGCCTTTTTGATGTTGAGTGCCAGCAATCTGGTCCCATCATGGTTTAAATGCAACCCATCCCTCCTGAACAGATTTGGCTTGTCCCAAAATGTTCTCCAGTTCCTGACAAATCTGAAGCCCTCCTCTCGACACCACCGCCTCATCCATGCATTGAGGCTTCTGAGCTCTGCCTGCCTGGTAGGTCCTGCGCGAGGGACAGGCAGCACTTCTGAAAATGCTACCTTGGAAGTCCGGGACTTCAATCTTCTTCCTAACAACCTAAATTTGGCTTCCAGGACAGACCGCTTGGCCTTCCCAACATCATTAGTACCAACATGTACCATGACAACTGGCTCGTTCCCAGTTCTCTCTAACAATCTATCTAGATTTCTTGTGATGTCTGCAACTTTTGCACCTGGCAGGCAAGTCACCATACGGTTATCATATGCATCACAAATCCATTTCTCTGTATTTCTAATTATTGAATCGCCTAGTACAAGGAGCCTCTCTCCTGCAATCTGTTCATCTACATGCACCTCATCAACCATGTTAAGGGAGAGAACCTCAGTTTGTTCCTGTTGTTCATCTTCCTGGATCTCATCAAGTGTGATGAAGGAGAGATCATTAGGTGGAACCAGTTGTTCCTCTGTGTGTTCCTCATCAGGTGTGATGAGGGAAAGAGCCTCAAATTTATTCTGTAATTTCAGACTCTCAGAGTGATCCCCTACTCTTCTCCTCCTTTGAGTCACATTCCTCCAAACATCTCTCTCCTGAGTTAGTGAAGGGCCTTCTCCCTCAGAACTGTGCCCTGTCTCTTCTTTGTCCAGCATAGTCTGCTCCGCTCTGTCCAAGAACAGCTCAAGCTCCTTAATTTGTTGATGGTTAGATATGCGGGCCTCTAGCTGCTGGACCTTCTCTTCTAGTAGTGCAACCAGCTTGCACTTGCTGCAAGTGTAGTTCTCCATATGCTTTGGCAAGAACACAAACATGGCACAAGTATTGCAGGTAACTACAGCTGTTCCCTCAGAATCCATTTTAACAAGTGCAGTATTCTGGGCCTCAAAAATGTACACGTTTACTACCTTTCTACCTAGTAAGACTGTATTCTTCCTTTGTTACTAGTTTGTAATCTCGCACGCCGTTAGGCACGCGGGCCTCTAAAGCAGCTCTACTCCAACTGCAAAACTTACCAGTGCTCACTTCCTTTGTTTGGCTCTCCTCAGCAGCAGCTCTGCTTAAGAGCACATGCAGAGTCAAAAGGAAGAGTTTAGTGAGGCTGCTTTAGTGTATGGGAACCAAGACACCAGGACAGCAGAAGAGCTGGCTTAACACAACTTTATTGCATGCTGGTCAGAGGGAACATGTGGTAATGGCGGACGAACAGCTCAATATATACAGAGGCTATACATTTGAATGTGGCTCCTTGACAGTCTATTGGCTACTGTCCACGTGACGTCATTGCAGGTCACGCCCTTCTTGTCCAGGTGAAGGTGGTGGCGGGAATCTTCCCGCGCTGTTGTACTTAGGTGAGTTTGGACCAATGAGCTTGGACGCTCGCTATTGCCATCTGGTGGTCACTAGCTCACGTCCTGTTAGGGTTACAGTGATGCAGCTGAAGGTTACAATGTTGTACATAGAAAAGATTACATTGGGTACACACGGATAGGTACATTGTTTAAAGGCACAGGCTTTAGAACACAATAGCTGCTCACCCACTGACGGAACTCACCAAGAAGAAGATGCCAAATAAGGTTACATGGACTCATAAGTGTCAAAAATCTTTTGAACTGTTAAAAGAGAAAATGGTTTGTGCACCTGTTCTGTCTGCTCCAGATTTTGATAAAGAGTTTATCTTGAAGACAGATGCTAGTAAGCATGGATTGGGAGCTTATTTTATGCAAAGTGATGACCAAGGTGTTTTACATCCCATCAGTTACTTCAGTAGGAAACTGTTACCATGGGAACGGAATTATGCCATTGTGGAATTAGAATGTCTAGCTATGGTCTGGGCTATAACGAAGCTACGTCCCTTCTTATGGGATAGAAGATTTCAACTTCACACAGATCACAACGCCCTGAAATTTCTTCAAAAGATGAAAGGTTCCAATCAGAGATTGTTGAGATGGGCTTTGTTACTTCAGGACTATGACTTTTCCATTGAACATATTCCTGGTTTTGAAAATATTCTCGCTGATTCTTTAAGTAGAATGTATTCGGAGGAGGTGGATCCTCTGGAAGGTGAAAGTGTTACCTGATATATGTAACGGACTGTTCTGCTTATGCTATGTTTTGTTTTGTGTAACTGTGTAACCCAAGGTGCCTCCAGAAGTACCTGGAAGAGTTTTCATTGTATACTCTACACATTTAACTGGGTTTGTATATTGCAATTGTGTTTATATGTTAGGCATTTTCATGACTAGTTCCTTTAGGCGAAAAGTCTGAAGTGAGCTTTTCTCTTGTGGGGAGGATTGTAATAATAGGTCACTAGTAATCAAACATGGCATTTCTCTGTTTCTTAAACTGCTTGTAGAGGAGCTGTTTTGCCCCTGTATTGAGGGTGGGCCTTTTGACTTCCTCTTGCAATTTTATTGTGATGCTGATTAGCTGATACCGAAGGGCGAGGGCAGTTCAGGTCCTTTTTTGCTGGAGAGAGACCTCATGGTGAGGGGAATCCACCAAGATGGAGGATTAGCAACTCCCCTGGTGGTGCTGTTCATAATGGTAATTTAGAAATAGTTAGATTATGTTTCTTTGGGTGAGGAAGGCCTGTTATGTGGAAACCTTGATGTATTTTGATTAGCCTATATTGATCCTATTTGTATCTTGAGCTACCTATGAACCTGAAGAAATAAACTATGTTGATTCAACTACCTGCCTGATCTTTAAAAGGGGTAAGATAAGAGTTTAGCCAATCTTCACGCTACTGGATGTTTCATTCTCTCCTATTTAATTTTTGCTGGGACTTCCTTAGGCAGGAACCCAGGTACTTGCAGCCTTGGGCTAGACAGGGCTTTTGGAAAGCTACAGGTGCCTTTGGGCAGGGGAGACCCAAGAAGGCAAGGCCTGGAGAGGTTTAAAGGCCATGGCATTATATTCTCTGGATAGTCTTTATGGCTGAGTGCCAATATTTGAAATCGGATATGACACAAGGAGGAGGAGGAGAAGGAGAAGAAGAAGAAGAAGAGGCAGAAGAAGAAGAAGAAGAAGAAGAAGAAGAAGAAGAAGAAGAAGAAGAAGAAAACTTGCAAGTTTTGCACAAAATTCATATATTTTGTGGGAAACAAACCAAATGAAATCCTCTCTTGTCACTGGCCCTGACAATCAAACCAACAGAACATAGGCATACAGTAAATGTCATGCCATTTTGTTTAATTTTTTTAAAAAATAAATGAAAGGCAGCCTCTGGAGTGGAGTGGTGGGTAATGGATTTTGCTGACCATTCTTCTCTAAATTTGATCTCCGTTCTTTTTAATCATATGAGCTTTCAGATGCAAACAGTTACTTGCAGTTTCACAAGGGAGAAAAAGAGGTCTGGAACGGTGACTTTAGCTGGGAAATATTGATGGTTGGGAAAGAATTAAGCAGCCTTTTCCTCTCACTTTCTAAATCAAATTCACAACCTCCTGGGGTGTTTTTACAAATGGTGCATTTTAATGGATTGGCCTATGAGAGATTTGCTCAAAAACATTTTGTAAAAGTAATCAACATTTGTGCATTATGGCACATACCGATATGAGATTGCACCTATTACATTATGGGATTGTTGTTGTTCAGTTGCACAGTCGATTCCGACCCTATGGACCATTGTTCTCCAGGCGCCTCTGTCCTCCACCATCCCCCTCAGCCCTCCCAGTTCTGTGCCTATTGTGTCTACAATACCATCTAGCCATCTCATCTTTGGCCTCCCCCTTCTTCTTTTGCCCTCCACCTTTCCCAACATCAAGGCCTTCTCAAGTGAATCCTCCCTTCTCATTTGATGTCCAAAGTACTTTAGCTTCATCTTTACTATTTGACCTTCCAATGAGCAGTCAGGGTTGATTTCTTCTAAGATTCACCTATTTGTTCTCCTCGCTGTCCAGGGGACTCTCAAAACCCTCCTCCAACACCACATTTCAAAGGCATCTATTCTTCTGCGTTCAGCTTTCCTAATTGTCCAGCTCTCGCATCCGCACATTACCACTGGGAATACCATTGCTTTGACTATTCTAATTTTTGTTTGCAATGTGATGTCTCTGCTTTTCACTATGTTCCCCAGGTTTCTCATAGTTTATCTCCTAAGTATCAGTCGCCTCTTTATTTCATGGCTGCAATCCCCATCTGCAGTGATATTTGATCCTAAGAATGTAAAATCTGTCACTGCTTCTACTTCTTCCCCATCTATTTTCCAGGAACTGATTGGACCTGTTGCCATTATCTTGGTTTTCTTGATATTGACTCTCAAGTCAGCTTTTGCACTCTCCTCCTTCAGCCCAATCAAGAGATTCTTTAGGTCTTCCTCACTTTCTGCCATTAGGGTGGTATCGTCTGCATATCTCAGATTGTTGATGTTTCTCCCAGCAATTTTAATCCCATGTTGTGATTCCTCAATCCCTGCATTGCACATTATATGCTCTGTGTATAGATTGAATAAGCAGGGTGATAAAATGCAGCCTTGTCTTACTCCTTTTCCTATTCCAAACCACTCTGTCATTCCGTGTTTTGTCCTAACTGTTGCTTCTTGATTCATGTACAGATTTCTCAGGAGGCATATGAGGTGCTCTGGTATTCCCATCTCTTTAATTACTTGCCACATATTGTTGTGGTCCACACAGTCAAATGCCTTAGTGTAGTCAATAAAACAAAAGTAAACTTGTTTCTGGTATTCCTTTGTTTTCTCCATGATCCAGCATATGTTGGCAATGTGGTCTCTAGTCCCCCTGCCTCTTCTGAAACCAGCCTGCACCTCTGGTAATTCTCTCTCCACATGGTGCTGAAGTCTATCCTGTATTATCTTGAGCATCACCTTGCTGGCGTGTGGGATGAGTGCAATTGTTTGATAATTTGAACATTCTTTGGCATTGCCCTTTTTTTGGGATTGGAACGTATACTGATCTTTTCCAATCCTGTGGCCACTGTTTTGTTTTCCAAATCTGCTGGCATATTGCATGCAGTAGTTTGACGCCATCTTCTTTTAGAGCTTTGAAAAATTCAACTGGGATAACATCATCTCCACTAGCTTTGTTGTTTGCAGTGTTCTTTAGGGCCTTTATGACTTCACTCTCCAGGATGTCTGGCTCAAGTTCAATTTTTTCATCATTGTGATTATCAGGAGTGTTGAGGTCCTTTTTGTAGAGTTCTTCTGTGTACTTTTTCCATCTTTTCTTCATCTCTTCTGCATCAGCTAGCTCCTTTCCATCTTTGTCCCTTATCATGGTCATTTTTGCTTTAAATGTTCCCTTGATTTCCCAGATTTTTTTGAAAAGATCTCTAGTCTTGCCTCTTTTGTTGTTTTCCTCCATTTCTTTGCACTGTTCTTTCAAGTAGTTTTCCTTATCTCTCCTTGCTTTTCTTTGAAATTCTGTGTTCAAATTGTTGGATCGGGGCCGTGAAGCGGCCCTTAGGGTCCCGGAGGAGACTGGTCAAGGAACGACACGAGACAAGATGGAGCGAAGACCAGTGGTTTATTGAGGGAAAATCATCATCATATATAGGAATTCAAGGCAGCGTGTGATAGAATCATCATCTGACAGAAAATCACATCACCCATTTACCCGGGTTAATTGGGAACTTCTCTTGGGGAAGTTAATTAACTAAGGCAAATACTGACAGGGGGAATCTATTGTTCATGGCTTGCTCGAGAGTAAACATGGCCACTATTTGCGCTGGGGCTTGGGCTAATCTGCAAGTGCGGAATTGCCTAATGTCTAACTCAAGTTAGACATCCAACTTCCTCCTGCAGAACTGCCGGCCAGGTCAGATATGGGTGAATCAATTTTATGACTATTAATCCGCTCCCCAATTTCTGTACTCACAGAGGTCAGAGGCCAGGGGTCTGCCTCACCCGGTGTAACCTCTGTCAGGGACAGTTATGCCAATTATGCTCGCGGATACCACACTCCCCCTTTATTTGTTGTGGACCTGACAGACGGCCCTGCGTAGGAGGGGCATCAGCTGGTGTGGGGGGATGACGTTTCGGGGTTCCCTCCATGGGGGACATCTCGATAGCAGTGAGGGAATACATTGCACGAAACAACACACTGTTGTGCCCAGTATTACCACCCCCACAATCACCTTGAGTGTCGTCTGAAGCCAACCCCATGGGAACCACGACCACAACGAATCCCACCACCCCATGAAGCATCCTCCTTGATGTTTTTGACCAGGGTGTGAAGATCCGTGAGCTGGTTCTGTATTTTGTGGGTATTGTCTGTGAGATTAAAGCAACACATGCCGTGGACAGATTCGCAACCCAAATGATGTAACAACAGAAGGTAGTCTATAGCTGCTCAATTGTCTAGTATGGCATGGCGAAGTTCCGCCTGCTCCTGGTTGAGCAGCGCTATCGCTGAGGAGGTGTGGTTAATGGCTTTTGCTAATCCGCAAGCCAATTGACCAATTCTCCGAGCGTTGCCGACGGCTAAGCCTGGCACGCCAAGGATGCTGACTGCCAACGAGACGTACTCGGCTTGACTCAGAACCCTAATGTTGCTATCACATGAGCTGTCTAGCTGGGTGGCGCGAGTGCGCCGTATGGGTGAGGAAACATTTGTGCTTGGAACAATCATATCCCTAGTGGGGAGTAACAATGTCAAGCGACTGATACAACATGTGGAATCTGATACATTTGCGGGAATGTAATTCCAAGTGTACTGATTGCATGTAAAGAACCAACCTGAAGGTAGGGTAACATGGGCATACATTGAACCAATTGTCTCTGGGTTATTACAAGTCCAGTTGCCGCTGCCAGTGTCGAGGCAGCGACGCCGAATCCGGCCGACTGCGGAGCAGCCGGTCATTCGAGCACAAGTAGAGTTCGGGCTGACCGCCACTCGAGGGGTGTGGAGAGTGGCTGCATCAGCCGGCAAAGTCATGGTTAACTGCATTCCCCAGCGAGCGTATGCTGAGAAACTTGTTGGGAGAAACGGACCGAAGATCCGCTTCACCAGCCAGTCGCCGTCCCTAGTGTGCGTGTCTGGAGTGTGGCACACCGGGATGAGACAGGTGCTCAACATTGAGGCAGAACCGGTGTCCTGCTTCAGGCAAAAATCGGACTGGTTGACGAGACTCGCCAACCTTTCCCATAGGTTGTAGTGTATCCGGGCAGAGAGATCTCCGCCTGGCATCAGATCGCTGGCCTTCAGTGAAGCTGCCTGAATGCCTCCCCCCGCAAGTAGGGAGAGAGTCAGGATGATGGTGACCGCCACGGAGGTGGTGGTAATCAGGGCAAAGACTGCAGACACGATGTTCTCCGGTGTCGGCTCCCCGTGCTCGCATTGGACGATGTCCTTGGCCTCATTGCAAAGGGCCTTGACCATCCCCCAGGTGACCTTCGGCGCTGTCATCGGCTGTCGCCACCTCCTCCACTGGGTCCCCTCGGTCAGGGTGAGGTCCTCCATCTCCGGGATCGGACTCGGGTCGGTCTGGGTCCACGCCATGTGGCTCCAAGTGGGGCTTGACGCACCGGGCTGGAATCCAGATGACACCTGTAGGAGACATAACTGCAGCATACCCTCTTCCCCAGGTTACAAGTGGCGCCGGGCCCCTCCAGGAAGGATCCGGTGGCACTCGGTAACGAACCAGCAGCCGCGGGAGAGCTTCCGAGCGGCAGAAGTGTTTCTCCTGCGGTGTGCAATCTGAAAAAACATTGAGGTGATTGTATGTGAACAACACCTTGTTCAGACAATGCTGTGCCTGACCCTGAGACTTGGGGAGGGCTGGTAGCTCCCCCCTTTCTGTTTGTTTGTCAATGTAGGACTTGAGTGTCCGATTGACTCGTTCCACAATCGCTTGCCCCTGCGGATTGTATGGTATGCCAAAGGTATGCTTGATATACCAGGTGGCCATGAAGTCAGCCAGCTGCATAGAGCTGTAGGACGGGCCGTTATCGGTTTTCACGTGCCGTGGTTTGCCCATCACCGCGAAGCAGGAAAGGAGATGCTGCTCCATGTTGGAAGCTGTCTCCCCTTTTTGTGCTGTTGCCCAAACGAATTGTGAAAAAGTATCAATGCAAACGTGCATGTACTGCCATCTGCCAAATTGTGGAACATGTGTGACGTCCATTTGCCACACCTGGTTAGCCTCCGTCCCTCGTGGGTTGACCCCCCACAAGGGCCCCCCCGGTGCCCCTGCACAATGCTGACAAGAGCGAACTATGCCTTGGGCTTGAGAAAGTGGCAGGTTAAACTGTCTGGCGAGCGCTTTGGCATTCTGATGAAAGAATGCATGACTCTGAATTGGAGTAGTGAAAACACCTAACACTGACCATTGCTGAATTTCCTTTGCGGCCGCATCCGCTCTGCTATTGCCTGCGGAAATCGGACCAGGTAGGTCCTGGTGACTTTGGATGTGGGCAATATAGAGCGCTTCTGTGCGGTTCCGCAAGTGAAATTGAGCTGTGAGGAACAAACTCAGCAAATTTTTGTCTATCGCGGGAGTGATGTATGCTCCCGGTAGACTGTGAAGCAAATTTCTAACGTACTGGCTGTCAGTAATAATGTTGAGGCGCTCTTTGGCGAAGGTGCGCAAGGCAAGGTTCACCGCGGCTAACTCTGCCCGCTGCACGGACTTCTGTGGAAGAGTTAGCAGCGTGCGCCAAGCCTGGCCCTCCTGCCAAGTTAAGACACCATATGTGTGACCCCCATCAGTAAAGACTGTTCTGGCTCCCTGAAGTGGAACCAGCGATATTAATTCATACAAGGTGATTGTCTGCGTCTGAAGCGAGACAAGTCTGGGGTCCTTTGGCAAGTGGTGTGCCAAGCATCCGGTGAATCCCTCCAAGGCAATTGGAAGCGAGTCACCTGCTGAACTTCCTCCTTAGTGAATGGGATCACGATTTTGGCTAAGTCGTGCCCTGAAATGTCCCTAGCTCTCAGCCTTCCACGGTAGACCACCACGGAGACCAACTCTTGTGGGGGAACGATGTTTCGGGAAGAGGTGTTCGGTAAATACACCCATTCCACGATACTCGCTCCTCGCTCGGAGTCCACTCCTAGGGCTCTGGTGAACATGGATCCGGCCCGAACGATGTACAAGTTCAGGATCGGGGCACATGGCCCCTGAGTAATCCTGTCCACCCACCTTTGGCTGATAATTTGGTTGACCTTCTCGAGAGTCAAACGTGCCTCTCGAGGAATTTGTATCCGGTCTGCCGGCTGCTTACCTAGCGTCAGCAGCGAGAAGAGCGGCTTTAGAAGATCCGTATCCAATCTGAAATACGGTCTGGCCCAATTATTGTTTCCTAAAACCTGCTGCATTTCTACCAAGGTGACTGAGTCTTTTAAGTTGATCTGGGGCAAAACTGGTGCTACGAAAGAACGGAGAAGCCGATGGCCCAAGTATGAGAAGGGCTCGGTTCTCTGTACTTTCTCTGGGGCAATGAGTAACCCTTTTTCCCCCAGGCTGGCCTGGAGGTCTTTAAACATTTCTCTGCCGAGTTGCGGCGCTGCGACCAAGATATCGTCCATGAAGTGACGTACTAAAGCTGTGGGGTGAAGGTTTCGAAACTTTGCCAGTGCGTTGTGAACATAAATTTGGCACAGGGCGGGCAAATTGAGCATCCCCTGTGGCAAATACTTCCACGCGTAATGCTGCGTGGGCTCACCGTGGTTCACAACCGGCACCGTAAAGGCGAACCTTTCCCGGTCCCTCGGATCTAGGGGAATGGTATAAAAACAATCCTTAAGGTCTACGACCAGGATCTCCCAACCCTCGGGAATCATATTTGGATTCGGAATGCCGCATTGAAGCAGACCCATTGGCTGTATACATTTATTGATCTCTCTGAGATCGTGGAGGAGTCGCCACTTCCCCGACTTTTTCTTGATGACAAAAATGGGCGAATTCCAAGGACTAGTGGACTGCTCTATATGTCCTGCGTCTAGCTGTTCTTTAACCAGTTGCTTTAGGGTGACTAATTTCTCCCCCACTACCGGCCATTGCTCTACCTAGACTGGCGTGTTGGTGAGCCATTTAAGTGGCAGAGCCATTACCCGAAGGTAAGAGTGGCACGGTATTGCTGCAAAATGTCTCGCCCCCAAAGGTTGATGTGCACGTCCAGAATGTGCGGCCGAATGACCGCCATGCCGTCAGCCTTAGGGATCGTGACTTCCACCCACTCCCGGCTTCTAAATGCTTCTTGGATGCTGCCTACCCCCCACACATCGGAGACCGGCTCAATAGCCCATTCCTTCGGCCACTGACTTCGGCTGATAACGCTGACGTCAGCACCGGTATCCAGCAACCCTGAGAATGATTTTTTATTCAAAAATACCTCAATAACTGGCCGCTGTTTCCATTCTATGTTGGTGTCCACTGTCGCTAAGACCTGGTATCCTCGCACTGCCTCACTTGCGCTCGAGCGTTCTGCCGACCTGGGCTCTGAGCTGTCCCTGAGCCTTACCTGGCTATCTGCTGGCGAGTTACAAGGAACCATAATCAGTTGCGCAAGCGTGTCTCCCTTGTGAATGGTCTGGGGTAGGTGCATCCAGAGTTTAACTTGGAAAACACCCGAAAAATTGGAGTCAATGACTCCCGGAATTACAAGAATTCCGCGTGCTCCTGCGACACTACGGGGCAAAACTAAGCCTATGAAGCCTTTGGGCAGGGGTCCCATGTACTGGGAATCCACCAGATAGACTGTGCCTGGCAAGTCGCATGTGACGTCTGCCTGGCAAGTCAATTCTAGCCCTGTACTACCCTTGGGGCTGGCCTGCACCTTCGCAATGCCTGGAATGTGATTGGAATCTAATCCAGCTCTGGCTCACCGAGAGCGAGGGAAGCCTCTGTTTGGGCCAGGGCCAGAGACGTGCCCGCGTTCCGGTTTCCTGAATTCGGACAATTCCTGGCCCAGTGAAGGCCCTTGTTGCATTTTGGACATGAGGTGGTTGGAGCCTTGGGACGGCCGGTGCACTGGCCGCTGCCTCGGGATCGGCATTCCTTAGCGAAGTGACCGATCTTGCCACAATTGTGGCATGCTCCTTTGGTCCGGGGTCTCCTGCCTCCTTGCACCGCCGCTGCCAACAGACCCATTTTGTAGGAATCTGTGCCAACGTCGGCGCATGCCCTAATCATATCTGTGAGTGTCAGGTCGGGACGATTTCCCAGGGACTGCAAGATCTTACGGCAGTCGAGATTGGCGTTGTCTTTGGCCAATTTCATCATGAGCTTTTGTTGGGCTTGCTCATTATCGATCTGTCTACTGATCGCTTCCTCTAATCGATTGATAAAGTCCATGTAGGACTCCTGGGATCCCTGTTTGACCGCTGTGTAATTTTTGGCTGCTTTGCCAGCTGCCGGGACCTTGAGATAAGCCTTAAAGGCTGTCTCCGCTGCGATGTGGAGCGTGGCGAGTGGCAGGGCGACTTGTGCGTCAATGGACTCGAACGGACCTGAACCATATAGCTGGTCAGGAATTACTGCTCTGCCCATCCTGGCGGCCCTTGCCTGCGCTTCAAGACGATACTCGCTGTCCCATAGCAGATACTGGCTGGGGTTAAGCATCATTCGCATGACGGCTTTCCAGTCGTACGGAATGAGCATCATGGTCTCGCACACTTGCTGAAGCGTGCCCCTGGTGAATGGCTCTGGAGTCCTGTCTCTGTGATGGCTTTCCGTATGGCCATGAGTAGCTTATACGGAACTGGCGAGTGAACTGCTTGCTGCTGGCCCGTGAGGGCATCTACCTCTATGCGAACTGGGCATAGCTGCCTAAGCTCAGCTAGATCTTCTGCTGGCAATTCCCCCTTGCTGATTTCTGCCTCAGCCATGCGGTGAACTGCTCTCTTGGTAGCTAGGGAACCCGTAACTGTCAGTGAAGCGCCAGCGCTTCCCATCTCACGCATTCCGTCAGTGACGTCTGCAGCTGTCACCGAGGGAAAGCTCCCTACACTACCCTGCTTGAGCTGGAGTGACGGATAGAGAGCCGTTGGGGCTGATGGCTCTGCCTGCGCTTGGGGTTCCTGGGCCTCTATCCGGACTGGGTCGTCCTCTGCTAAGAGCTTCCTACATTTGCTCCATGTGCCAATTATGCTGTCTGGAGCTTTGGGTGCTTGCCGAATGCAGCCTCCTATCCGATCCCAAAGTGTGAGGTCAAGCACGCCCGCTTTTGGATAAAGCGGACAATTGGCCTCCAGGTACGCTAAGAGTTCCGCTAACTTCCCGCTGTGAAGGCGTAATTTATATACCCTGGCCAGGGCCTTGAATTCCATTATATGAATTCTCTGGTTAGCGGATGGACATTGCCGCTGAGGACAAGTCCCCATATTACCTGCCGGGTCCTTCGAAGGGCTTCTTCTTGGGACGATTTCGACGCGTCCTTTTAGGCAATAGGTCTCAGCGTGACGAATCTCTGGGATGGAGCTCGGAGCGTGGTCTCCTGCCACGGGCCCTCGGTGGCCTCTGCGCTGGAATCAGGGTTCACAGCCTGCCCCTGAGCGGAACGCGTTTCCGCGATGCAAGCCGTAGGATGCCTCTCTGAAATGCCTCGCCACGTAGCTGTCACCCCGGCCGGATGGCTTTCCGACCGGAGCTGCCGCGCTGCCCTCCGGGGTGAATCGGACACGGTTCTAGCGTAGAACCAGACCGCGTAGATCGCTTACTCATGAGTAGAATTACGTCGGGGTCACCAGATGTTGGATCGGGGCCGTGAAGCGGCCCTTAGGGTCCCGGAGGAGACTGGTCAAGGAACGACATGAGACAAGATGGAGCGAAGACCAGTGGTTTATTGAGGGAAAATCATCATCATATATAGGAATTCAAGGCAGCGTGTGATAGAATCGTCATCTGACAGAAAATCACATCACCCATTTACCCGGGTTAATTGGGAACTTCTCTTGGGGAAGTTAATTAACTAAGGCAAATACTGACAGGGGGAATCTATTGTTCATGGCTTGCTCGAGAGTAAACATGGCCACTATTTGCGCTGGGTCTTGGGCTAATCTGCAAGTGCGGAATTGCCTAATGTCTAACTCAAGTTAGACATCCAACTTCTTCCTGCAGAACTGCCGGCCAGGTCAGATATGGGTGAATCAATCTTATGACTATTAATCCGCTTCCCAATTTCTGTACTCACAGAGGTCAGAGGCCAGGGGTCTGCCTCACCCGGTGTAACCTCTGTCAGGGACAGTTATGCCAATTATGCTCACGGATACCACATCAAATGATTGTATTTTTTCCTTTCTCCTTTGACTTTTGCGTTCCTTCTTTCCTCTGCTATTTTAAGAGCCTCATCAGGCAACCACTGCTTTTTTGCGCTTCTTTTCTTTTGGTATGGTTTTCTTTGCTGCTTCCTGCATGATGTCCCTGATCTCTGTTCATAATTCTTCTGGCACTCTGTCTATCGAGTCTAAGCCATTAAATCTGTTCATCACCTCCACCGTGTATTCTTTAGGAATGCAGTCTAGGTGATATCTGTCTGGTCTCTTTGTTTTCCCTATTTTCTTTAGTCTAAGCCTGAATTTTGCGATCAGAAGGTTGTGATCTGAGCCACAGTCTGCTCCAGGTCTTGTTTTTGCTGACTGTATGGAGGTTCTCCATCTTTGGCTGCAGAGTATGTAGTCAATCTGGTTTCAGTGTTGGCCATCTGGTGATGTCCATGTGTAAAGTCGCCTCTTGTGTTGCTGGAAGAGAGTGTTTGCTATGACCAGTGTGTTCTCTTGGCAGAACTCTATTAATCTTTTCCCTGCTTCATTCTGTGTTCCAAGACCAAACTTGCCTGTTATTCCCTCCACTTTTTGATTTTCTACTTTGGCATTCCAATCTCCTAATATAATTTGGATATCATTTCTTGGTGTCTGTTCTATGAGATGTTCTCAGTCCTCATAGAACTGGTCCACTGTGGCTTCATCTGCACCAGTGGTTGGTGCGTATATTTGGATCACAGTGACATTGAAATGTTTGCCTTGAATTCTTACTGACATTATGGGATGTTTGTACTTAATTATCTTACTCAATTTCTTTGTTTTTCTGAGTCCCATTTTGAGAGTCTAAACCAGGGGTACCCAAATTACAACCCAGGGACTGGATCCGGCCCCCGATGCCAATTCATTCAGCCTGCAAAGCCCTCGTCGCTCTCGGAAGTGGAAATAAAATGTGCTTCCAGGAGCGACGAGGGCTTAGTGGGCTGGATGAATTGGCATTGGGGGCTGGATCCGGCCCCCAGACCATAGTTTGGGCACCCCTGGACCATGTGACATGGCCTAAAAAGTTTGGGCACCCCTGGTCTAAACAAAGCCTGCTCTCAACACTAACAGCAGAAGTGTTCCTGGCATGCAATGTCTAAGCAGGACACTTAAAAGCAATGCGGAGGTGGCAAATGAAGGTTATCTCTTTATTTATTTGCATTCTGATAAGGGCAGTCCACCCAATTCCAGAGGAAGTATTTTGTGGTTCTGAGTCACCTGGAAAAATTCCCCATGAGCAGGGGAAAAATGGACCCTCTTGCCATCACTTAATGTTTTGCCTCTATGGATAAGAATAGTTTACTTTATTTATTTATTTATTGCATTTATATTCCACCCATCTGGGATATTTTCCCACTCTGGGCAGCATACAACATATTAAAAATATTTACAATAAAATATTTAAACAAATTGAATAAATTATAAATATTAGCAAGAGCAAAATAGTACCCTGCATTAAAAATGCTGGCAACAAAAACACCTATTGGCGACGGAAAAGTTAATCAAAACCTATCGCTCAGCCATTGGCAGTATATCCTTAAAACCTCTTTAAAAAGGAATGATTATAGTTGTTTTGTTAAATGTAAGCAGAGATGGAACCTGGTGCAGCTCAACCAGTAGAGAGTTTCACAAAGTTGGTGCTACCAACGAGAAGGCTCTTCTTCAAGTCACAGACTTTCTTGCTAATCTCGGGCTCGGCACCTGGATTTGCACCACCTGGGAGGAACAAGTTGATGCAGGCGGATGTTCTGAGGGGAAGACATACTGCCAGGTAGCAAGTTCCCAAACCATTTTGATACTTCCTATTGAAATCCAAGAAACCTGCATGTATTCTATGTCAGTAACTTGTCTCAGAAATGGACCAAAAGAGAGGAGAGAAAACTGGTGGATGTGAGGAGGTTCACAGCACGATCGCTGTGGCTCATGGCAAACCATGGCCATAAATCGTGGGTGATCGTTCTCCTTGCCTCATCGGTTTTTACCGTAACTTAGAGGCCCCAGTTTGGGCCTCTGACTCAAGGCCTTTTGGCCCTCCCTACTATGCCCAGGGATGGCACGCAGTCATTCAGCTAGCACGCAGCTTCTGTCCAATTAGCAAGGTGAGCACGAGGCAGACATGCTGCTATTTAGCCAATTAAGTAACCTTATGCTATCGCAGGTAACCAATAAGGATATATTGCATACCCTTCTCTGGAATTTCCTTTGTCCTGTTATTCCTAATAAACTCCGACTGGGCTATCTTGCCCTATTGCCTCTTCATGAATCAAGCCTCCGCTGTCTCCTTGATCCCAAAACACAACAGGTGGAGGTTTAGTCCAGACCAGATGGAATGTTACTTTGGGACATTCTCAGAATTGCAGTCCAACAAAGTAACATTCTTAAGTCTGGT
Organism: Bradypodion ventrale; assembly: GCA_035047345.1. NCBI lineage: Eukaryota > Metazoa > Chordata > Lepidosauria > Squamata > Chamaeleonidae > Bradypodion > Bradypodion ventrale. The sequence goes on along the minus strand of JAWDJE010000008.1, from coordinate 35,348,853 downwards.
CATCTGAAAAGCAGACCAGGGTATACCTCCTCTTAAGATTCAAGTTTTCAGAATCAAACCCTGAACCTAGAAGCTCAGGATTTAGACATGGTCTGGTCATTTGGCATCCGGAGGGGTCCACCTTATTACCACCTTTGGTGTTCAGGGAATCAAGACAATGGAAGCAGCCGTACAAGGCTTAACACATCTTTATTGCATGGCATACAGTACGAACACGAGGTAATGGCGGTGATACAGCTCCTTTTATACAGTACTATACATTTTGAATGTGGCTACACAGTAGCCTATTGGCTACTGTCGGTGTGACATCATCCGGAGTCACGCCCTTCTTGTCCAGGTGTGTCCGTGGCGGGAATGTTTCCCGCGGTTGGAGATGGTTGGAGAATTTGTACCATGTGAGTTGAATGGTCGCTGCTTCCCTCTCTGGTAGCAAGCTCGCATTCTCATACAGCTGAAATACATTGTGTTCTATTACAGATTGCTTAAGGATACATTCTTTCCTGAACTAGTTACATTCATCTTAAAGGTATAATGTAGCAGTTACATTCCATACACAACACCACCTTAGGGATCTTGTTTTTCTCCATATGAAAAATATGATCTGCCATTGGGAATCTTCCCTTGCTGATGCCCACCACTGCCTTTACCTTTACCTAACTGTGACATACTGTGTTAAAGTAAGTCATGGGCTGCATTAGTAGTCCTGAGTTTCATCAACTGATAAGAGTTCAGTCTAGTTTTTCACCCTGGAATGTCTTGGCAGTTTAGCATGTGTGCATCACTTCACAATTATCTGTATGTGCCATTTAATAACATAATTTAACAGTCTAAGGAGGTGATAAGCTGGCATTCTCCACGAGTCTAAGATATAATGGCAGATAACTGCAAGCCGCAATTAATTGGAGTCATATAAATGGACTCATATATCTGTCTCGGCATGTTCTGTGGTGAGAGCCACACCCTTGCAATTGGATAGTTATCTAAGTGACTAGTGGCAATATGGAGGCCTTTCGCTCATGAAGGTGAAGAAAATCTCTCGGGGCTTTCTATGCAAAAGGTCCCAGCTTCAGTCAGGACATGTCTGAATAGAGGTTTTTGTCACCCTTGGAGAGATTCTTCTCATCGGTGTAAAGCATCAATCAATCAAATTTTTAATTATACCCCGCCTTTCTCTGACCAAGGCCGACTCAAGGCGGCAACATCTCAAACAATACAATGTAATACAGTACAATTCAAAAAGCAGTTTCCAAAGTCAAAATACAATACAAAATATAACATCAAAAATAAGCATAATATCATACATAAAATTACAATTCAAAAATCACATCAAGAAAATAGCATACATTATAAAAAATTACAAAAATTAGCCTCAACCACCCAGCAGTCACAAAGGCACCCCGTGGTTCAAACGTCCGTCAGTGGCGATGGCTCCCACCTGCCTCTTCCCCCGCAGAGCCGGTGACGTGGGCTCCCTGGGGGGGTGGGGGGGGAGAAAGGGAGCCTCTCGAGGCGGCAGGTGACGGCCTCCTCCTTCGCTCTCCAGGTGGGCCATCCCAGAGAGCAAGGGCAGCTGCGTCGGCGGCGATGGCTCCCACCTGCCTCTTCCCCGGAGCATCATTAAAGGATGATATAGCTGAAGATCTCAACCATTTTTTGTACGTCACTTGGAGGACCATGAGTAAGCTGAGGATTGGAGTACATAAATGTAAGACTAACATATTCAAGTGGGGGCTACTGACAGACAACAACACGCAGTATGAATGTGGGTCATTTACTGGTCTACCGATTGCTGCCAGAGATGTGTACAATCAGGGGACATTTTCAATATATGATATGAGCCCCTTCTGCATCCTGGATGTTTACACCAGAAATTGTCTTTAACAGTGCAAGGTTCTCCTATATATGTCCACACGTATTTGGACCAGCTTATATGGTAATGTACCAAAAAAAAGTAGATTGTGGCTGAAAAGGCATGTTGAGGGGGTGGACTGGGAGCACTCCGAGTCCAAAAATGTAAGAAAAAGTAGACCAGCCCCTCCCTGGTGATCTCAGAGAGCAGATTAAATGTCTGCCTAGATGACCTCTCTGTTTCACTTCCTGCCTGCTATCCTAACTGAGTTCCTAGTTAAGTTGCCCAGTACAAGTTCAATTTACACACTAAAGAACTTTAAGAAGAGAGAGAAATAGGGCTTTGAAGATTGCTATCAACCAGTTAGCAGGCTGAGCAACCACAAACTTCTTCCCACTGAAATGATCTCTCTCTCTCTCTGGATGTTGTCTCAGTTGCTGAAGTTGGAATATTTCCACCTATTCCTTGCTGAGTGGATTAGTTCTTCTTTATTAAGGTCCAGTCAATATCTGGTATTATCAAAAAAATCCTTCTTCTGTCTCTTCCGGATCTACTCTTAATCTTCATTCAGTGAGTGTTGTGTATTGAGACACTTTGGTGTCTTGCACGGAAGACAAAGAAGGAGCCGCAGTGAGGGCTAAACACAGCTTTATTGCATGATGGTCAGGATGAACATGAGATAATTTTTAGCACCTGTACATGATACTGCTACTGGCGCGAGCATCTGCAACAGGTACATGATACTGCTACTGGCGTGAGCAATATTGTCCTTAACAGCTTGCAGGTACGGGATACTGCTACTGGCGTGAGCAGTATTGTCCTTAACAGCTTGTTACAATGAGTCATTGATTACTAACAATGGATACAGTTGTTGGATACAATTGTTGGATACAATCAGTCAAAGAGTACTTGTCACATTCTTAAAGTAATACTGTTACATACACAACACTTCTCCCCCCTGGGATGGGACGAAGTCCTTCAACCATTGTGGCTTCCCACATGTGCGCTTGGGGCGTACGACTGCTTGGCTGAGCTCAGGGGAACTAGGGGTTCCGAGTTCCGTAGACTCTCGTCCTGAAACTGAAAGGGGGGACTCATTAGTCGCTTGACGGGGACTCTGTGACAACCTTGCATTTGGCGAGGGGAACGGAACATGTAGCTGGGATGTGAACCCCTGCCTGTTGCTCGTGGTGCCTGGGGACCCCCCAGCACGAACCTCGGAACCAACGAGGAGACCCTTGTTGTCTCGCCCCGGTCTCTTGCGCCTGCACCCGGTGTACTTGCGCTACCCCCTGCTGCCTGACTCGGTGGTCTTGGGGATGGAGAGGACGAACTTCCCCCTACTGCCTGGGTTGGGGGTCTTGGTGATGGGGTAAACTCTAAAACAAAAGGACCGGGAGGACTGGAGGTACCAGGGGCTGAACTAAAACCCCTCTTCTCGCTCGGACGGGTGGGGGACCACTCCGCAACACCCCCCTGGTACGGCAACATAAAGTCATTCCACTCTTCCAAAGTATCCTCCTCCTTGTCTGAGAATTCAGGGTATGCATTGGTACCCGAGGACGTCCCCGTGTCTCCCCCTTGGGTTACACGGGTGGGGGAGGACCCTAACGCTGACTCCCCTTCACTGGTAACTCACCTTCTGAGTTGGTCAGCGTGCCTTCTCCAGAGTAGACCTGTGCTAGTCTCAACCCTGTAAGACACTGGCCCCGTTTGCTCAATGCCTGTTCCTGGGACCCACGTTGGTCCCGAGGTTGCGTAGTTCCTGCAGTGAACCGGGTCCCCTACTGCAAAACTTTTGGAGCTTCCTAACTCTATATTTCTCCCCTCATCCTCCACCCTGGTCGGATCCAACCGATCAAAAAGTGTTACCGGCTTCCTCCGCATGAGGAGCTCAGCCGGCAACAGTCCTGAAGCTAGGGGAGTTGCCCTATAACAAATGAGGAACTGACACAGTTGGAGGTTCAACTTACCCATGCGCCGCAGTGCGTCTTTCGTAGTGCGCACTTGGCACTCTACCTGACCGTTTGTGGCGGGGTGAAACGGGGCAGAGGTGATATGCCGGATGGCATTCCTCTCGATGAATGCCTTGAATTCCGCAGACATGAAGGTACTGGCGTTATCGCTAACAAGGACGTCCGGCAGGCCGAAGCAACTGAACACCTTGTGCAATTGTTTAACGGTTGCAGCAGATGAGGTGTTAGACATGACCTCCAACCACTTGGAGTATGAGTCGACTATCAGCAGAAACATGGACCCGCAGAAGGGGCCAGCGAAGTCGACGTGTACTCGGGACCATGGTCCATGGGCCGTGTCCCATTCCCTATGGGGCAGCCGGGACTCCTCGGGCCGAGAGCTCTGGCAGCTCTCGCATGTGCCCACCAAATGTTCTATATCCACGTCTATCTGGGGCCACCAGAAGTAGCTTCTGGCCAGTGCTTTGGAATACACTATTCCCGGGTGGCTGGTATGCAGTAGCCTCAGCATCTTAGCTCGTAACTTCTCTGGGATGACTATCCGCTGGCCCCAGAGAAGGCAGCCCCTTTCAAGGGAAAGCTCTACTCTGCACCTGAAAAACGATTTGAATTCTTCCTCAGGGGGAGTTGTGGGCCACCCTTTCCTCACCCAGGAACTAACTTGGGACAGGATCTTGTCAGCCGCCGTGGCTTTGGCGAGGTCTGCGGGAACTATGGGGGGGGCGAGTCGAGAGACTCGATAAGCATGACTTGGTGGTCCTGCTCTACCTCGCATTTGGGGTCTCCTACACTAGGGAGGGGAGATCAGGACAGCGCGTCTGCGTGAGAGATCTCCTTCCCTGGGCGATGTACCAGTTCGTACTGATAGGCATTGAGAAAAATCGCCCAACGCAGCATCCTAGGGACAGGATTTGTGGGGTGGGTTTGCCTGTAGTGAAGATCCCCAAAAGGGGCTTGTGATCAGTCACAATCGTGAACTCACGACTGTATAGGAAATCGTGGAACTTCTTTGTTCCTGCGATTATGGCCAGGGCCTCTCTATCTGTTGCACGTAATTGTGCTCTGTCTTTGAAAGTGACCTGGAATAGAAGGCAACCTGGGCTTCCCGCCCGCTCTCTAACACGTGGCACAGCACCACCCCCACCCCTACTGGTGATGCATCACAGACCAAAACTACTGGCTTCCTTGGGTCGAAATGGGTCAGAACGGCATCCGAGGATAAGAGCGCCTTGAGCTCTTTGAACGCTTTCTCCTGCCTATCTCCCCACCACCAAACTGCATCTTTCTTAAGTAGCCTGTGCAGGGGCTCTGCAACGGATGCCTTCCTTGGCAAGAAGGAATGGTAAAAATTCAGGAGCCCTAGAAATGACTGCAGCTCCGGTTTCGTGGTGGGGTGAGGGGCATTTTGCACAGCCGCAACCTTGGTCTCGGATGGCTTGATGCCCTCCGGGGTTATCTTGAACCTGAGAAACTCAACCTCCCTTGCGAAAAACACGCATTTGTCCCTTCTCAACCTCAGTCCCGCTCTCTCGAATATGGAGAGGACCTTGTCTAGTCTTCTCGCTAGTTCCGATTCACTCCCCGCTGTTATCAAAACATCGTCAAAATATGGGAGCACGCCTGGAAGCCCCTTTAAAAGGCATTCCACGAGGGACTGGAAGATCCCGAGGGCCGAATTCACGCCGAATTGTAGGCGCGTTACCTTGAATGCCCCCTTATGCATGACGATGGTTTGCGCAGCGGCAGCAGCTGGGGTTACCGCGAGCTCCTGGTACGCCTGCGCCAGGTCTAGCTTGGCAAAACACCTCCCCCCATGCAACATGGCCAGTAAGTGGCTAACTACTGGCACCGGATATGCATTTGGCCGAATGGCCTTGTTAATTGTGCATTTGTAGTCAGCGCAAATCCTGACCTCCCCATTGGATTTTAAAGCTGTAACAATCGGAGTTTCCCACTCTGCAGAATCAACTGGAACTAAAATCCCCTGCCCCACTAATTTGTCCAGTTCTGGCTCAATCTTGTCCTTGAGGGCGAAGGGAACTCTTCTTGGCTTGAGACGTATGGGCCGGATTTCTGGGTCCAACTCAAAAGAAACCGGGGGGCCCTTGTAAGTCCCGAGCCCCTTCTTGAAAACATCCGGGTGCGCATTGCACATGTCCTGAATTGGGTCAGTCTCTATGACGTTTATGCCGGACAGTTCAATTCCCAGGGGAGCAAACCACTGGGTTCCCAAAAGGCAACAGTTCCCCCCCTTGAGAACCACTAAAGGCAGTTTTTCTGTGAACCTTTTGAACTTCACCGTGAAGTTCCCCACCCCCAACACCGGGATCCCATAACCCTGCACGTCCCATAAGTACGACATCATGGCCCGCAACTTGGGGCGCGCATTTGGGGGAATGCGCAGGAACTCCTTCTGGGACAGGATGGAGTAGGACGACCCCGAGTCTATCTCCATCCTAACCGGGACCCCTTGTAACAGTACCTCTACGAAGAAGCGCCAGTGCTCCAGGCCCATGTGGTTCACGCCTGCCGCGTCATCGTTGGCTGAGACCTTTCCGATGCCGGCTGCCTTGTGTTGGTGTGCTTGAGGGTGTCTCGATGCGCCCTTGTCCTCAGTTTTCCTGCGCTTGCAGACCCTGGCGATGTGGCCTTTCCGGCCGCAGTTGTGGCACTCGGCCTTCCGGAATGGGCACCTCGTCTGGTCGTGAGATGCCCCGCAGCCATCGCAGTGGTGGTTTCCTCGCTTGCTGGTTTGGCACCTTTCTCCGTGCCTCTTTACTCTCTGCACATCGTCATCCTCGCTGGAGCAGGAGTCCGCAGTCGTGGATGACTCCTCGGAGGTTGCTGGGGTGCCTGTGGGCTGTCGAGGGGCCCGCTTGCGCTGAGGTCCACCGAGCCGCTTGCAAGGGTGACTTGGCCCTCTCAGGTGCGGCCCCTCGGGACTTAAAAACTCTGACCCCACTCCTCGCCGCCTCGGCTGCTTGGGCCTCTCGCAGTACCTCGTTGAACGTGAGGCGATGGTCGCAGGTCATCAACTTCCTCTGGACCTCCTCGTCCCTCAGGCCACACAGCATGCAGTCTCAAAGGGCTATGTCCAGGTCCTCCCATTGGCAGTGGACGGCCGCCAGCCTAAGGGCCACTGCGTAGGCGGATACGGATTCCCCCAGGCGCTGATCCCGCCTGTGGAATGCGACCCGGGCCGGAAAAATGGAGATGGGCGGCAGGAAGTGCTCCCTCAGTATCGCAAGGATGCGGTCAATGGGCACCGCATCGACTTTCCGGGGAGCCACCAGGTTCATCAGGATGCGCAGCGTGGCCGGCCCCACCTGGGCTAGGAAGTACGAGCGCACCTTCCCTTCGCCGTCGATGCCTGCAGCGTCCATGGCGTGCCAAAACTGGCACTCGTACAGCTCCCATTGCTCGGGATCGCTGATGTCGAACTGGTGAAGCTTGATCTTGGGATGCGCCATGGATCCCACCTTCGTCGCCAATTTGGTGTCTTGCACGGAAGACAAAGAAGGAGCCGCAGTGAGGGCTAAACACAGCTTTATCGCATGATGGTCAGGATGAACATGAGATAATGGTGGACCAAACAGCACTATTTATAGCACCTGTACATGATACTGCTACTGGCGCGAGCATCTGCAACAGGTACGTGATACTGCTACTGGCGTGAGCAGTATTGTCCTTAACAGCTTGCAGGTACGGGATACTGCTACTGGTGTGAGCAGTATTGTCCTTAACAGCTTGTTACAATGAGTCATTGATTACTAACAATGGATACAATTGTTGGATACAATCAGTTAAAGAGTACTTGTCACATTCTTAAAGTAATACTGTTACATACACAACAGACACATTTGCAAGTAGCGGGAGGGGGGGAGCGCTCTTGCAAGAGGAAAATGTTGGTTTCCCGCCATTTTAACTAGAAGCCCAAAATGGTGTGAAACCCCTGCAAAAGGGCGTGCTTGTTAGGCTAAACCAAGCCCTGTGATTGGTTACAGTTTTGGATCCTGTTTTCCATTGGTTATCTACATATATTCCCTGTTATGATTGGTTAGTTATGTTTGTCCGGTGGGTCGCTACCTTGTATCCAGGAGCCACCACCGGGCAGACACTATATATGCCCCACGGATAAATAAGGGTGGGCCAGGCCAGATCTATACTTCCTACTCCATACAGGTAGCAGGGTAGCGCTAAGCTTGGGTCCCTCCATTATGCTACGCTTCTATGGTAGCTAGTTTATTGCCCATTGCCTGGTAAGAGTCAGGAGGAACTGACTCTGCTAGGATTGTATCCGGAACACCTTGTAAGCTCATCTCTAATTGACTGTTAAATAAAGTCTGTTGCTGTTTGTTCATCGTTGTCCTGGACTGGTGCTTATAAGGGTCGGATCTAACAGTGAGGTATTGAAATATGTTATATTAGCTATGATGAATAATATGCCCAGGACATAAGGCCATGTGTTTCTTAATATTCAACTCTATTTCTTTTTGTTTTCCAGTCTGAAGAAGTACCACTTCCTCCTTATTTTATCAGTCACATTGACAAAGATGAACCTGGTAGCACCCACATACTATGCATCACACTGTTTGTGTGTGTTTGATTCCATTCAGAACATGTTTTGCTCCTCAGCTCCAATCTGGGAACCACCTACCAACACAGCCTCTGTCTTGTTAGGATTCTGCTTCATCCAAGCCAGTACAGCCTCCAGATGTCAATCCAGCAGCTTCATAACCTTAGCCAACCTTGCTGATAAGTCATACATGAATTGGATGAGGGAGTGCAGAGAATTCTTATCAGATCTGTAGATGACACACAACTGGGTGGAATAGCTAATACAGTGATGGTGAACCTTGGCACTCCAGCTGTTCTTGAACTTCAATTCCCAGAAGCCCCTATCAGGAGGACTGCTGACTTGGGCTTCTGGTAATTGAGTGCCAAGGTTCGCCATCATGGAGCTAATACATCGGAAGACGGGAGCAGAATTCAAAAAGATATCGATAGGCTTGAACACTGGGCTGAAACAAACAGAATGAAATTTAACAGGGATAAATGCAAAGTTTTACACCTAGGGGAAATAAACCCAGACGCAGTTACAAGATGGGGAATACTTGGCCCAGTAATACTATAAGCAAGAAGGATCTTGAAATTGTTGCATATGTAACTGCAAAAAAAAAGGCCAACACTGTTTTAGGCTGCATTAACAGCAGTATAGTCTCCAATACCCACGAAGTACTAGTCTCCCTCTATTCAGCACTAGTTAGACCACATTTTGAGTACTGTATCCAAATCTTAATTGTGATGGGGCTGCGTAGAAGTTCCCTAATGCTATTCTCTGAAAATAGTTTTGAAAACAGGAATGGAACCACTATAATACTGTACCCCCGTCTCTTATTCCACAGAACCTCTCCAAGAGGAGACCATGAGATTAATGATATAAAAAGCTGATAAGCTTTCCAAGGGAATCAACAGGACCTACTGAGTACCTGTAACCAGTGGTGGGCATCAGCAGGTTTGCACCGGTTCGCCAGAACCAGTAGCAGAAATTGTGGCTGGCCCTGCCCATCCAAGTTTTGAAATAAAGTAGTCCTAATTTGGGTGCAACACAGGGTTTTTCCTCTGGCCACACCCACAGTGTGGTAGTACATATTTTTGGAGCCCACCACTGCCTTTAGCCCATCAGGGCAACTAAGGCTGTCTGTAAAGGCCTATTAGATTTACAAAAGTCCTCCTGGCTGTATTTTTAGATCCTTCTTACAATGTGGCTGGCTACTGGGAACCACCCTGATAAGTATGACATAGCTGTTGGGTGAGGAAGGACAGGAGCAATATTTGTAAGAGCACTATTAGGAAAAACTGTTTTGAAAACAAGGGCAACTCCTACCATTAGGGTGAGTGAAGTAGCTGCCTCAATAAACAAATCTTTTGAACTATAGAAGCTATAGTTCTGTTTTCAAAAATAAATTAATGACATTTCTATTTTCATTTTATTGTTCAGCACCATCACTGATGTTTTGGCAGGAAGATAGGAAGGCACACATTTAATAAACAAATAAACAAATAAACAAACTCTAGCAATCTGTCCTTTCTCTGCATACCGTAATTACTGCATCATTATAAACAGCAGGTGTCATAATTCAGGTTACCCTACTTTTGTATCTTTACATTTTCACCATAACCTTCAAGTTCCCCAGATAACATGTTTCTACCTCTCATAGATGCTACTAGTGTATTTACTGACACCTTGTGGCAGGTTGTTGTTGTTGTTCAGTCGCACAGTCGGTTCCGACCCTTTGCGACCCTATGGACCATTGTTCTCCAGGCACCTCTGTCCTCCACCATCCCCCTCAGCACTCCCAGCTCTGTGCCCGTTGCGTCCACAATACCATCTAGCCATCTCATCTTTGGCCTCCCCCTTCTTCTTTTGCCCTCCACCTTTCCCAACATCAGGGCCTTCTCAAGTGAATCCTCCCTTCTCATTTGATGTCCAAAATACTTTAGCTTCGTCTTTACTATTAGCCCTTCCAATGAGCAGTCAGTGTTGATTTCTTCTAAGATTGACCTATTTGTTCTCCTCGCTGTCCAGGGTACTCTCAAAACTCTCCTCCAACACCACATTTCAAAGGCATCTATTCTTCTGCGTTCAGCTTTCCTAATTGTCCAGCTCTCACATCCGTACATTACCACTGGGAATACCATTGCTTTGACTATTCTACTTTTTGTTTGCAATGTGATGTCTCTGCTTTTCACTATGTTCCCCAGGTTTCTCATGGCTTGTCTCCCAAGAATCAGTCGCCTTTTTATTTCATGGCTGCAATCCCCATCTGCCGTGATCTTTGATCCCAGGAAAGTAAAATCTGTCACTGCTTCTACTTCTTCCCCATCTATTTTCCAGGAACTGATTGGGCCTGTTGCCATTACCTTGGTTTTCTTGATATTGAGTCTCAAGCCAGCTTTTGCACTCTCCTCCTTCAGCCCAATCAAGAGGTTCTTTAGGTCGTCCTCACTTTCTGCCATTAGGGTGGTATCGTCTGCATATCTCAGATTGTTTATGTTTCTCCCAGCAATTTTAATCCCATATTGTGATTCCTCCATCCCTGCATTTCGCATTATGTGCTCTGTGTATAGATTGAATAAGCAGGGTGATAAAATGCAGCCTTGTCTTACTCCTTTTCCTATTCCAAACCACTCTGTCATTCCATGTTCTGTCCTAACTGTTGCTTCTTGGTTCATGTACAGATTTCTCAGGAGGTACAAAATGTTGCATTCTCACATTCATAGGGTTGCCACAAGTTGGAGACAACTTGATGGCACGTATCAACATACCTGAAACAACAAAAGAGGGGATCTGATTTAACTTGTTGTAGAGACAATGGCATTTGACAGATTTTTGCCATCACAGATGAACCCTGATAACTCTCTGTTTAATCCTTTTTGCATTTGAAACCGGTAATGATTTGTCGTGCCTTCATCACTTCAAGACTTAATTGTCTGGTGCGGTCCTCTCCAACCTGGTGCCCGGTAATGAGCATGGATTGCTTTGGAAGACCATCACCACTCATGTTTTATATTTCAGATAATGTTGGTGAGATGGAGTTCCTGGCTGTGGAGCCTGAGTCAGGAATTTGATTGTCCACTGCGTCCCCCAGGAGAATAGTCAACATATGGGTCCTTACTTAGGCAAACTGCAAAACCTTAAGGTCCCCCAAACTACTTTTGCATACTCAATACACAGGAAACCCTGGCTGGATAGGTCACCATAAGTCCAAATCAACTTGACAGCATGTGATTATTATTATTTATTATAACATTGGCAGTAGTAGCAGAGGTTTGGGTAGGGTGGGGAGATGGATTAAAATATTACCCAGTCCTCTCCTTATAGCTAAAGTGGGGAATCCTTAGCTCTCCATATATTTTGGACTTCAATACCTCGACGCACCAGACACTTTTATTGGTGAAAGTTGTTCTCCAAAACATTTGGAGGGTTAAAGATCTTGAGAGTATTTAGCAACTGTATGGCTGAGATCAGTTGTATTGGCGAAATGTGAGTTTCTAGCAAGGGAAAATCTGTACCTGTTGGATTTTCCATTGTGATGCAATTTCTACAAAGGTTTTGGCCAGGAAAGGAAAAGAGCTAAGAGGGACCAACCCTCACTTGAGAAGAAGATTATGTGATCCATATCTACACAGTCGAGTTTCTCAATCTCAAAAAAGCTTCCCAACAAGTATCTTGTTATCTTCAGAACTTCCTCTTTTACTCCTTTGGGAGTCGAGGGAGATAGGAGTTTTTTGTTCTGGCACTTCTAGTGGCGTGTTGTGTGTGCGTGCGTGCATGCTCCTGCAATATGTCTTTGATGTCTCTCTATCTTCCTCTGGGTCTGTCCCATTGTCTTTGTCCTTTTTGTCTTTTCACATATGCCTTGTATGATATGGACTTCCAAGATATTCTCTTCAAATGGGCAAACCACTTTATCTGTTGTCTTTGTATACAGTTTAATATTGGTTTTATTCCAATTTCCCCCTTATAACCTCATTCCTGATTTTATCCCTTTTAAACACTCCAACAGCTTTCCTCAAACATTTGATTTCCATGGTGACCAAGTTTTGTTTATGTTTCATTGTATGTGTCTATGTTTGGCTCTGGTAACAAATGAATATGCTTTGTATGAGGTGTTTCTTTGTGCTGGTTGGTATTGCCTTATGTTGTAAGAGCGAAGCTAGCTGTCCCAATATTTGGTTTGCCTTACTACACTATTTTGTCATCTTCAGTAAATATTGTTCCTAGGTATTTGGAGTCCTGTTTTATACTTGTTCCCTCTATTTTGATATTTAAAGTACAGTAAAACCCCGGTTTACAGAAAATGTCTGTTTCGTAGCTTTTTCCTTAACTAATCCCCCCGCCCCCGTCAAATGAGGCATTCCCATTAGAATGATTTTTTTAAAAAAAACACGTTCCCGACCCCCCCAAATAATAAAAATAATTTTTAAAAACACTCTAAGTCCTCTCCAGACCACTCTACTGCCACCCACAGAGTCCAGAATGGCTGTGGGTGGTCTTTTACAGCCCACCAGGCACAATGCACTCTGGAAAACCATGTTCTGTAAAATAGGACACATTTTCAGCAAAAAACAACAACACAAAAAACAACAATCTGTAAAACGGGGCTTCTGTAAAATGAGGCTTCTGTACAATGGTTTTTACTGTATGTTGTTTCCTTCCAATTACCATTACCTCAGCCTCCTCTTTACTGATTCTTATATTATTTATCTTGCATTCTTGGTTTATGGACATAACATCCATCTTCAGAACTAAATACGAAAAATTGTGCAAATACATAATAACTCTTCACATTTTTATAATTATATACAGTAATTCGTATTGTTCAAAGTGCTTATCATTTTTAATTGCAAACTTTACAACAATCCTATGAGATATGTCAGTTATCATGGCTCAGAATGCACATCGCAGAGATTGAGTCTGAAAGAGAGCAGCATGGCTGAAAGCTACCAAGTGATGAATTTATGCCAAAAGTAATATTTGAATGGAGGGTTTCCTGATCTGAAAGCTCTTACAAGACAGAAGAACCAGGCGGCGAACATAAAAGATCAACAACATAAGAAAGTTTTTCTACAGATGCACCATAAGAAGTGAATGAATTTGAAAGTTAAAATTTAGTGAAGAAGAATTTCAATGGAATGGCAGGCAGTTGATCTTCTAGGCAACAGATTAACATGTACTGTATTTAGAAATAGTGTTCCCGCAAGTGGTAATGGTTGTCTTTTTGTCTTAGTACTGCAGTGGCTCAAGTGGCTAAGTCACTGACTGGGAGGCAGAAGGTCAGCAGTTTGATTCCTCAGTACTGCAGGATGGAATGAGCTCCCGTCTTTGTCCCAGCTCCTGCCAACCTAGCAGTTCGAAAGCAAGAAATTGCAAGTAGATAAATAGAGACCACTTTGGTGGGAAGGTAACAGCTTTCGGGGTGCTCCAGTGTCTAGTCATGCCTGCCACATGACCACAGAAACGTCTGCAGAGGCAGACAGCGCTGGCTCTTCAGCTTTGAAACAGAGATGAGCACTGAACCCTAGAGTCGGGTACGACTGGCTTTCGAGCAAGGGGAACCTTTACCTTTACATGTTTTTCTTCACTTCCTTTTCTTATATTCAGACATTCTTTCATCTGTGCTGGTAAAAACGAGCTTACTTTCTATGTCAAATTGCTGCGGAGAGCATTTCATTTCTGGAGGGGGCTATGTTAAGGAGTACAGTATAAATTTCCTTTAATATGTAGTTTGACCTTTGGAGTATTGTGTTGTATTCACAGGAATTTAAGAATGTTCCTTGGAAACAGGAAGGTTTGCTATCTACCTGTGTTAAAATTCAGGTTCTACGCATGCGTAGAAAGGACCTGCGTAGAAGGGATGCGCATTAACTGCTTTTCCCCTGCTGCCAAATTACAGGGTAGCAGCAGCTCCAGGCGGGAAATGAAAGAAATCAGCGCAGAATTACGAGGTAATCCCGGCCATTACAGGGTACTTGACAGGTATGTGTCCCACTCTAGAGTACAGTGCTAATCTCAATTTAAAGCCAAAGAGTCAGCACTATCTACATCTGCAGATGTTTCTGTGGGCATGACTAGACACCGGAGTGCATGGGACACCATTACTTTTCCTGCCAAAGCACTACCTATTTATCAACTTGCAATTTCTTGCTTTTGAAATGCAAGTAGAAATGGGAATTCGCTCTGTCACTCAGTGCTCGGGTCTTGAACTGCTGACCTGCCAACCTTCCAGTCATCAAGTTAGCATCTTAACCACTAAGCCACCGCGGCCCCGGAAAATGACATTACCTGTGCACAAAGGACTTGTGTCTGTGTAACATGTGTGTCAGTAGAGCTAGGGAAGTCTACATGGCTGGCCATATAACCTTCTCTTCGGGAGAGGAGGGACAGGTTAGTCTAATGGCATGCGCATCTCATTTGGGCCAATTTACCCCAGTCAGCCCCCAACCCAGCCCATTTTAAGACCTCACTACATCTTAGCCCATCTTTCCCACATGTGGGTATTTGCACATTAGAGACAGGAAGGAAATGGAGCATGACCTGCTTTCCAGTTCCTGGGGGCGGGTTTGGTCATTAGAAAGCAGCTTGGGTGCCCAAACATTTCTGGCTGCAGCCCAGTCATGTGGTTCAAGGGGCCGGTCACTATGGCCCATGGGCTGGATCTGGCCCCTGATGCCAATTCATCTGACCCACAAAGCCCTTACCTCTCCCAGAAACAGAAGTAAAACACACCCATAAAGGAGCATTTTACTTCCGCTTCTGAGAGCGAAGAGGGCTTTGTGGGCTGGATGAATTGGCATTGGGGGCTGGATCCGGCCCACAGGCCATAGTTTGGGCACCCCTGGTTTAGGACCATGATGGCGAACCTTGGCATTCCAGGTGCACTTCTGCTGATCAGGGCTTCTGGGAATTGAAGTTCCAGAACAGCTGGAGTGCCACAGTTTGCCACCACTGGTTTAGGAGGATGTTTGAAGGATGAAGGCTCTACCATCCTGCTTTCAGAGGCTCTTGTTGTGCTCAGAAGTCTGAAACCGCAGGGCAGCTGTTTGCTGTCTGTTCCACCCACCCTTACCACCCTCAAGCCTTTCAGACATTATGGCCAAGCACTATAGAAGGGCTGTGTTCTGCCTTTTCCATACTATTCTTCCTCTTCCATTGCATCGATTTGCTCTCACTCCATTCATTCATAATGGACACAATTGAACTCTATACTCACAATACAACATGACAGAGGTGTGTTGGAGGAAAAGACATTTGGTATATAATCCTTTTTTGTTTAGTTTAGTTAGGGCAGTAGAATTGTTCAAGCCAGCTTTACAAGGAGCCCAATGAGGTTGGATCAAACGTCATGTGTCTTCACAATTACAAGACACCCGAGAAGTAACAGAAGAAGAAAAAAGTAAACATGAGAGAGCCAAATGATCCCCATATTCTTTGAAATGCAGCTTTTCCCTCTGCTGAGTTGGGCATCCCAGGCATGGGTTGTCACTGGCTCTCGATGGTCTTCTGGATCCAGGGCACAATGCAACAGACCTTGGCATACACGCCTGGATTCCCTTTCTGGGCACATACGTAGGTCCCCCAGGAAACCACGCCTTCCAGCTGTCCATCACAGACAAGTGGGCCTCCTGAGTCACCCTGCACAGCGGAAATGACAGGAAGCATTAGTATCCTGCAGAGAAGTCCTTGAGTTATTTTGTGTGCTTATCCAGGTATGCCTAAACTGGGAGATTTTAGACCACAGTCTCCTGATGGTGAAGGAGGCTGGGAATTATATCCAAGCAGAAGATTATTGTACTCAGCTATTTTATGCTTTTTACGTGCAATTAGATGGCCTAATTGTTCTGCTTAATATTTAAAAGTGGAAAGAGCAAAAGAATTGCATTTTAAAATCAATTAATTATGGTCCCCAAACCCTCCAAAGTATTTAGGTGCACATGTAAGATATAATGTTTAAAACTAATTTTTTACTCCCCAATTTCTTAGAAATAACTAAAATTACTATTCTTCTTTACTTGTTTTAGAAAGATACCTGGATGTTACAAGTTACTAGCTTGAGGTACAAAATACCCTTCTTCTCCATAGCAGAAAGGGGCTGCAGTGGCTCAGTGGTTAAGAAGCTCTCCTTGTTAGCTGGAAGGCTGGCAAGGTCTGCAGTTTGGGACCCGAGTACTGCATGATGGAATGAATGCCTGTCTCTGTCCCAACTCCTGCCAGCCTAGCAGATTGAAAGCAAGAATTTGCAAGTAGATAATAGGGACCACTTTAGTGGGGAAAAGATCTTAGGGATATGAAAGGAGCCTCATTTGGGCGTCCCCTGAGTGGAGTTTCTCCAGCAAAAATCCTTTCAACCCAGAATAATTTCTGA